>JAODOY010011120.1:0-13556 GCA_025399855.1 Forbesichthys papilliferus | reverse complement strand
GCCACTTTAAAAACATAGGCCTAATTATTTCTGCTGCAATGCCAGTAAGGATAACATATCACTTTGCTAAAAGAATACGAATAAATCAGTTTAGCACTGTGCGGTATTGGATCACAATATGTAGTCTATTGATATAATATGGCGGATACTTTATATTATGAACACATAAGAGCTTTCCTCCTCGTTCTTGCCTAGAGCTGTCAGCATTGAAGCATTGTTAGATTTGATTAAGAAACTAGTTTTAGTTATTCCTGTTGGAACTAGTGTTACTTAATTGCACACATTTTACTGTAAGATGATTTTGTTGGGACTGCTAAACTTGAAGGTTGCACAATGTTTTGGTATTCCTGAAATTTATTTTAATTTCACTTTATTTTGTTGTGTTCTAAATGTATAATACACTCAATTCCTTTTTAACAAGCTCTTGCAGATTTAATGTTAATTAAAGACTGTTAGAGATTTCACATTAAAATATTAACAGTCAGTGATTGTAACATTAAACACTTCATGTGAAGTTAACCAAATATATGTTCCGGCCTGCTAGCTGCCCATTCTCTGTACATGCTGAAAACTATAATCTAGTGTTTCTACACCGTTCAGTATTAACCGATCCATGGGGCTGATCCAATTTAATACACGCGCTGGACTACTGTCACTTTAATCGAATCGGTACTCTGTATTGGCTCATACACAAAGTGCCGGTATCGGGACTGAAAAAACTGGATCATGCCATCCCTAATTAATTTAAACTTGCTTGTACACATGCACATGTAATGTCTACTGTATAGACCCATTTAGTTCTTACAAACCGTGATTACGTGCACACAGTTTTGCAACAGAAGTACTAGTCAAGCTACATAAGAGCATAAACCACCAAACATAAAACTTAATTGCTTGCAGCAACATTGGCAAAATTCCTAAAAGATGCTGATTGACGTAACGTGCTGAAATAATTCTCTGACATGGTGAAATATTGACAGTTTTTAGCTATAGGTAACATAATTTAGCATATTGTTCACGCCGTCTGTATTTACGATTACTTTTGTATAAATATTTCACATTAACAGCTATACAAAGTTAGTCATGGGTTTCTTACCTTTTGTTAGTAGTGCACACAGCAGCTTCTAGGCATGGTTAGTATTTTTTTTTTATTGTTAGCAGATGAAAGTACAAGGAGGTATTTTGCCAGAATGTGTACTTCTGCCGAAAACTGCCCAAAACGGCAAAAGTGCACTTTATAGTTGTATTCCCCCACTGAAGACATTTAAACTGGTAAAGGACAGGAAAATGTTTAATCTAGGACACACAGCAAGTGAAATAATGTTTAGTCATAAAGATAATTGTAAAATAGATTATTTATAGATGGGGCTTAACGGGACTTCTGGTGCGGAGCTGCATGCACATGTTGAAGCCTCCGTAAATTCTAGGTCTATTCAGGGGTGGGCAATTGTTTTCACTTTGGGGCCACATTGAAAATATCACAACTTTGCGGGCCACATTACTGTTTTAACCAACATGCTAAAACATTTTAAAATAAAACACAAAACAGCTGACTTTGTTAACTTGCATATTTATGCATAGGCTATTCTTATGCAACACAATTTTCATAATCAAACTTAACAGTTCACTAACTATGTTTTGTTTATGCAGCAGTAAATAAAGTAACATTCTGCAGAGCTTGTCAAGTAATTGTATTGATGATGATTATTATTATTATTATTATTTCTAAAATGTTTGATGTACCGGCCAGAATGTCTCAAAGTGTCGTATCCGGCCCCCGGACCTGACTCTGCCCAGGTCTGGTCTATATATTTGGGGAGAGAGACTGGACCCATCTCGTTGATGGCTAAAATGCAGTGTTCTCACAGGGGATGGGAATGCAGTGGGTGGGTGTAATGAAGTGAACAGTTTATTTTGGCAAGCCTTTCCATTTATCCTTCTAATAGACTCCTTGTCTAGCATTGTGTGTGTGTGCACCAACTCACCAAGTCATATATTTATTTGAATATTTAATATTTGAATATTTTAATTAAATAGCGACAATGTAGCGTTGGAGTGGACAGGGGCTGTTGTAGTTGCAGTGCTATAATATGAGTCCCTCTCTACAACAAGATTTGATATAATGAACTTTTCCTCTCACGCAGCTGCAAAGTGTGGATGAACAAGCATTTATTATTAAGCAGCGGCCCGTTCATTATTCATGGCGTTTCTGTGCGCTCGGCAGATAAACTTCTTTGAGTCTGTTTGTTCATTAGATACTCTGGCCATTGATGTTGGCACACGGTCCTCCATGAATATTTATCGGTGTCTGCAGTAAGGGTAAACTAATGTCTGTCTGTCTGAAATGCTCTCATTTCTTTGTAGGGAAGCACAGTGTGGTCTGCGTTGGGCTGCTTGGTGGGCACAACGTTTGGCATTGATAAGGCTCGTCATGTGCGCTGGTGTGGACAATGAGCCACTGTTGAATCTATTCATCCACTCTGCCAAGTGGAGATTTTCTACTGATGGGTGTTGTAGATGGAAATTATTAGTTTAATTAAAATGAAAGCCCGTCATTTGGTAGCCACAGATGAAGCACTATATAATGAAATATTTCCTTTGAACAGAAACTGACAGGTTCCAGCCCATACTGTGTACATATGGAAAAAAACAAGTGTAATCTTTATTGCGAGTGAATACATGGTATTGTTTTGAATACACATTCATAATGTGTGTGTGGATGAATGCACAGCGTTTTGGGTGGGGAAATTACTTACCATATTGTCCACAGGGGGTGCAGTGGATTCAGAATAAATTGTGTTCTTTTGTGGCAAAATAATGCAGATGGACTTGTAGATACCATAACCTCCTGGTTCTGCACCGGCTCATTAAACGCCAAACACAACCTTTCCTCAAAACACTTCATTTCACCATGTCTACAGAATCCGAATGCATACACAGTATCACAAAAAAATTCATGTCATATTGTGAGGTTCCTGTTAATTCCCATCTTTACTAGTTGGCAGCCATGACCTAATTCTGGAGAATCTTACAGAACCTGCTTGTGGCTGCCAGGCAACATTATTAAAGCCTAAAAGTCATGCAAGCCAGTGGCTTTGTGCCATATGAACACCTGTTCACTGTCGTGCCAAGACTGTCACTCTGATCAGTGCTGGCCAGGTGTATGGACATAACGCAGTGTTAAATGACATGATGCATGCTACAGTACTCCATTTGAACTGGGAACCCTCACTGTCTGCCTCGTATGGGAGAGACCAACCAGTCTGATGCGCTAGTGAAGGATCTGAGCCGTCCAGCGGAGGACGAATTGGACCGTGACAAATGGAAGACAATATAGCTCACGTAAATGTTTACATATGGCAGGAAGAGATTAGACAAGAGTCAAAAGTCCGGAAAGCTGCGAGTTAATTGTTTCGTTGTCAGTTCCGCTTGCTATATAATATATTCTAGTCATTCTCGACAACACTTGCTAGCGTCTAGCTCAAATAAAAACAAACTCCCGCCGAAGATCCGCCCCACACATTGGAACGCATTGTGAAGCTAAGCGGCATTGTTGTTGTGAGCGGTGTGCGCCACTTTGATTATGTTCCTATTTACGGAGTCAGTACTAGGGATGTGCATTTTGGTCATTTTCACTGTTCGAGTACCCAACAGAGAAAATGAGCAAGTACTCCAGTATTTGTATTCTGGGCCCGGGAGGGGGGGGCATCAGAAAACTAAATGATTTACTAGGCGATGTCAGTTTCTTATTTAACATTAACATATTTAATTTTAAAAAGAAACACGTTTGGTTGTTTGGAACCGGACTACCTAGTAGACTATTGCAGTAAAATGTGACATTATGTTACGAAGCCTATTTCATTAAGTTAAGAGATTTTAATGAATTCAACGCATTTATTTGTGCATTGTCATCCTGAACCATGAAACGTATGACATATGAAGTTTCAGCATGCACAGAGAACGGTACAGTAAGCTAGAGAAATGCGAGGAGATATTTGCTAAATTTAGCAACAAGTGTATACTTACAACTAGCTTATTAATAATAGCTGACTATACCTTTAAGTTGTCCATGGCCCACAAAGCTGGTTAGCATAGCTCCATAAGCCCAATGCATGCAGTGCTGCAGGTGTATTTATAGCCTGACGACATGAGCGGTGCGTGCGTGTGTGTGTGTGTGTGTGTGTGTGTGTGTGTGTGTGTGTGCGCATGCTGGCTATAGCACACGCGCTGTTGAGCGCCTGTGAGGTGTCAACTCACTCAAGGGTCTCCGGCTGCTGCAGCATTTTAATTGGCAGCTAGGCACACTGGCACATGCCACAGTGCGATGTGTTGTTGGGGTGTAGTAGGGCTCAGGTTGGGGGTGTAATAGACCCCAGCAGAGGGGCGAGTATTTATAAGGAGGGTAAATGTGCAAGATTGTCCTGGTATTGCAGCCTAATTACTGGCGGGTGGTGGTGCTGTGGCCTGGGTGGTGGTGGGCAGGGAATTGCAGCAGGCCTCACTCTGTAAATCATGTTTGTGTGGAATGTGTTGTTGCATGACACGCCTGCTGTACGCACTCCTGTCAGTGTTGACAGCGCAGCCCCCCACCAGGGAACACAGCAGAAAGGCATCCTGGTCCGTCTGTGTTCAGTATGATTTAGCCAACAAGCCTGCCATGTGGCTGGAGTCGACTGAGGCATCAGATAAGACGAGCTCATCTCTCCCAGATAGGGGGAGCTCCGACATCGGTCCCGCGGTCCATAGTGTGTTATCTATATGGATCTGCACGTCAGTGTTTCCACCACAGATGTCCCAAGGACGAGGCACTCTGTGCACTGTCTGATTCAAATCAGACAGTGCATTTTGCAGGCAGCGAATGGTGCATTTTCTTATCTCCCTCGGAAAAAGTGTCTGGCTCTAATCACAGTTTTAATATAAAGCAAGAGAATGAAACTCAGAGCTCCGTGTTCTAAAGAGAGATGGAGAGGGGGGTAAAGTGTTTTAACAATCAATAGCCTACTTCCTTGTTAAAATAGTAAAAGCCACCCCCCTCACACACACACAAACCGAACAAAACAAAATAAAAAAAGCTTGATGAAGGTTTGATAAATAGAAGACTTTAACAAGAGCTGTTCTGAGTATCTGAATGGCTGATCTAAAACAGCTGCTGGGACTGTTCACGAGCGCCATCTCATTCTTTGGCCACTGACTCGATGCCTCTGTGGGTTTTTATTTTGGCTTTATAGCCCAGAACGAAAAGTGTGGTACTGCATGCATACTAGTTCACAAGATGCCAGACTAATTTGAGGTAAAAAAAATAATACTACAAATGCATTGTATTTGTCATTTTTTCTTTTACCCAAAGCGCAACAGTCGTGAGATCGTACGACAAGCACACAAATACAAATGTGGGGGGAAAAGACAAATGAAATGAACACATCATCACTGTGCATGTGAGCTGAAATGGGCAGTTGAAGTCGTCGCGCTCTAGAAGCCCACTATGTGTGCACCGTCGGCCAGCATGTTCTGGTAGACCAAGAAGCCTGTTCCCAGAGTGGGACTCTGCTGTGAGCAAATTAGCTCAACAAAGTGTTCAGACAATGAATTTAAAATCACTTAGGACTCCAGCCATTGTTCCATTAGGCCTCGGCCATTATAATGCAGTTCAACACACCGAGGAACACCACAGTTTCTTTTTCTTTTTTATTTTATTACCTGGCATCTTATTCAGCCTGACTCTACCACATGGTATAGGAATGAACGGCACAAACTGTCTAATCTACTTCTGACACACATCAACAACTAATTACTGTACAAGGCCAACAACTCATTTTCATTCACACACACACACAGTTTACACCTGTACAGTATTTTTAAAATGTCATTATCACCCAGCCCCCACCAATCCCTCTAATATCACAGCTGCAATTACTGGAGCATTTACTGGAACCGTTCCAAATCCGTTAGCCAGGAAATAATAAAGGAGACAGGACTACAGTCCCCCCCGCCCCCCCCGTCTTATCTACAAAGCACATTTGTGTTACAGAGGTGCATTAAAGGTCCAGTACGTAGCCAGCTCTCCACGTAAAGGGCCCTTGACCCCCCCCCCCCAATACTCAGGGGTCTGGGGCCGTATTGTGCAGCAGTGTGAGTGAGTAAACACTCCATTAGAATTCATTAGTGTCTCTCCTTGGACTTATTATTGTTCACTGCAGGCTTTCCCCCCACGCCGGCACTCCAAAGGCACGTGGACACACACACACACACACACACACATGCACCACACACGCACACGCACCACACAATGTTTTGGAGCGGCTTTTGATCCTGGTTGTTGGTCGGGCTCTCTCTCTCTCGTATTTTCGTCTTCCCTGGGATATTATAGATGTGACCAATGGCATCCTACTGCAGCCGTTGCCATGGTGATGAGTGACAGCGGGAAGCACCAGCCACGATGAATGGGCAATAGAGAAGCAGGGCAGTTGTGAACCGGTGCCGGGGGCGGAAGAGTAGAGAACTATCTGGCCATTTAGAGAGAGAGAGAGAGAGAGAGATCACACAGGCCATTATAGTAATAATATTGCACTATTCTTAAGAACACAGGAGAGATGGGAACTGTAGTTCATTTACAGTCACTATTATGAATGAGTTTAGCAACTGAACTACGATACAGTGAGTAAGTGGTCAGTGACAGCTGACTCAGAGCAGTCGCTAGGAGGCTGTGCACAAGTCACTAGACCACGTTGAGCTGCTCTAGAACAGCATTGGCCAGCAGCGCACATTGCACTGGACTTTAATTAAGCTTGGATTGCAATCCGTCTAGCATTAGTCACAGTCCAATGCAAGTGTATTTAAATAAATAGGTTTATCGTGTTTTTATTTATTTTATTTTTAGGGTCTTGCAGAGCAGTCCTTTTTATTATAAGGTTCTCTTTAGCAAGCCACTTCATGTCCCACTGAGCCAGTGGAGCTGGTGTGTGTGTGTGCATGTGATTGTACACGTGGATACATGGTGTGACTCCATAAGTAGGCCAGTGCTGCAAACTGTGTGCATGGTCAGCAAGAAGTTCCCTGTGAAAAGGGAGCGCTAACAGAGATCTGCCGCTGTATTTAATGTCAACTGTGTGGAGGGATTCTTTTCCATGCATGTCCTCCCAACAGTGTGTGTGTGTGTCTTTTTCGAGTTCATTCCTTCCATTCCTGCTGCCGCTTCATGGATGTGAGGGCAGCTTGTTTAAGCGCCATCGTTGCGCTGAAAAGCCTTTTTGTTTAGTGACTGCACCCCATCAGGTCCTGTTGCATTGCCACGGTGTCTCCTCGCCGCGGGCCTGTCTGAATCATTTCTCAGCTCATTAGTCGACCCGCTCCGCAGAGGCGCTCGCGCCGCTCGCGTCCTATCTGCATACTCTCTTGCTCCCCCCGCTCGCACCGTAGGTCTCATTCTGCTCTCCCCTCAACACGCACCACGTCCGCCTTGACTTCTCGTCGCCTCTAGGGGCGTTTTGTTTTGTGGAGGCTCCACTGCGTGGCTCCAGGGTTTTGCACCAGCTAAGCCTGTGTATTGATCAGAGCAGAGCGCTATAGGCCCGGGGAGGATTTGGAAGAGAAGACGCACATTATGTGGGTTGGCTCATGCACACGCGCAGCTGGGAAGATCTGAGCCGGCAACCGCGCCTCTTCAATGCAAACAGGAGGAGCAAATGGCTGAGCAGCAAGAGAACTGCGTATTGCAGCCCTATAGGCTATGTTTTAAGGTGGAGTCAGGGATTCTGGAGGATGGATTGTTGATGTTTCAAATCCATCGGAGGAAAAACACGTCTCCCTTCAATGCCGTGGTGTTTTCCCTCAGACGTCCAAGGGTAGTGTAGTGTGGTGCGTGCTGCACCACTTTGCTTGTGTTTCCATTCACGATGCTGTGTAGAAACACCACATTGTTTTGTTCAGCGCACACAAAACGGACAGCTAGCACACTGAGTAGATATTGTCTAAATGTGTCAGTGTTTTTAAAGGCACTACAGGTAATAGTGTTGCTGTAGCCACAAATGTAAAATACACAATGTCAGTAAAGAAACAAATCGTGCTGAGAGGAAAGCCTCAACCTACTAGGCTACATAACATTACAAACAGACCGTAACAAAATATCTGTGTGTGTGAAAGGTTTGACATATGTAAAAAGTAATGCTGAAAACGAATATAATGTGGAAAAGTAGCAGTGATATTTTCAACATGTTATAAAAGAAACCCTATTAGCAAGGTGGAACAAACAATTCCAAAATGTGGTATCCCTAAATCTCATTTTAAATTGACCTCTGCCTGAATATGAAGGTGAATATGTGTAAATTGAACAGTAGGGTAAGAATGAACCTGTGAATTTGCATGTAAAATAGGTTTTCAATTGCCCAGGAACAGGACAAGATTTGAGAAATATTAATGTCATAAATAGTAAGAATCTTGAGGTTCTGAATCAGAGGGACAGATGAAAAGTAGAACTCTGATCTGGTTGCAATCCTAACAAAACCTTTCTGTAGGATTAATTGTAAATAGTGTCTTATGAGTTAGATAATGGTAAATATGTAATGAACATGACATTATGCCTCCCTTCCTAACAATAATATCACTCTGGATCAGACCACCCACAGAAAATTGGCAAAGTATGCATAGCCTATATAGCTACACAGGTCAATTTACAGAGGAAAATCAGATTATCTGGAGTTATCTGAAGATATATTTTAGCTAAGATCACTATTAATGAATTTAAAAAAAAATTTTTTACAAAATATAACATCACATTGAATGTTGAAATGTGTACATACCGGTAAATGTATCTCAAAATGTAACCTCACATTGAATGTTGAAATGTGTGCATACCGGTAAATGTAACCTCACATTGAATGTTGAAATGTGTGCATACCAGTATTTGCATAGGGAATTAGAATTTGGAGACTGGTGAAAAGATAGATTATGTTAATTTATTTACAGATGGTGTGAAATGACAAATGACGACTGACGCCTTCCCTACGGAAGGCATGACACAGCATTGGCATCATTCTAGCAGATCTCAGTGGACTAATACGTGTTCTGTGCGAAATGCTGGGAAAATGTCCTGTTCTGAGGAACAGCTGCACGTGAAATCATAGTCACCGTACAGATGGTTTGTGTGCTGCTACCCCAATAATGAAGAAATACTGATCTGCAGTGTAGGATCCAATTTTGTCCAATGCATCATCTAGTTTTAGAAGAACCACCACAGACGATAAAAAAGATTAATAAAACTCAACCCTCAAATGTCCCTGCTCCCAATGTCCACTCTGAAAGAGACAAATGTGGCATAGCCTCCTGCCTCTGTTGGATGAAACGGTTGTATTCCTCGATTTGTGTCAGCACCCCCCCCCCCCACACACACACACACACACACACTTTGAGAACAGTTATTTTTGGCCTCTTGTACATCTTTTTTTATTTTTCTTCTTTCTATAAATCCCTGCTCCCAGTCATCCTCAGAAATAACTCAGCGAGAGAGGGAGCGGCTGGGAGAGAGAGACTTAGATATAGCGGTGCCATGTCAGGCAGGTACATCATTCTGCGTGTGTGCACGTGTGTTTTTGGATAGGATGCCCTGCACAAATGGCACTGTAGCGTGCAATACACACATTACGACCAAACAGTTTGTCTTGTGCGTTTACCCTTGCTGTCCTCGGTCTGTGTCTAGGCAAAAACACACAACCTCAGCAATATGTGGGCTTCACATTAAGAGTCAATGGGCTCACACCGACATCGCTCCTGAGATTACCTTCACCCCCTTCTACTACAGAAGCCTCTCGGAAGTGTCAGCTCACACACTGGGTCAACTGGTGGTCCCAATATGATTGTGAGAGGTTCTGCTGTAGGCGAAACTCACCTGGTGTGTGTGTGTGTGTGTGTGTGTGTGTGAGAGATAGATGGAGGCAGAGTGGATAGAATATGAATCTGAAGGCAGAAAGGGAGTGCTTGTTATTTCAGAGGTGGGCAGCGATGTTTCTCTTTTTTTTTTAAGCTCTTCGTTTGGGTTTGTGTCATAATATCCTCGCCCGCACACCTCACATAAATAGCTTCTAACAACATTGAGATGCATAGCTCTTCTCTCTCCATCCCTTGTATGGCCATGGAAGCTCCTTTTGCACTTTTTAAAATGACTCACCTGAGCAAGAAAAGCTTATTCTTTGTGACTCCTCCTTTTCCCAAAAGTCCCTCTCATGCCCTACTTTTTATGGTCCCGGTCAATAATCGCGTTCATTCCTCCGCGACGGGAACATTAAAAGCGGCGAAACTTGAAATGAGGTCCTCCGTTTTAATTGGAGCGCCGTTTAAACGAGACACTTCTCTCTGTCAAGCCCAGTCAATCCAGCAGCCCTGTTCAAGCACCTGATCCACACACCACCGCTCCCTGTGATTAAAGAGAGAACATTTGTAACTGGAGACGAGGAGTGTTGTTGCTAATATGATTAACTGCTGTTGTCACTGTTGTCATGCATTTGTTCTGTGTTTCCTGCGTCCACGCACACTCTCTACTCTCACCGTTCTATACACTGTGTACACTGCTCACGGGTCTAGTTGTCGTCTCATTTGTTCTTCTCTGATTCAATTGCTTCCATTCTCTACCGGACATATTCTCTGTGCTCTCCGTTAGAAAACCTTTTAGCAAAAAGCCACTTCCCAGGGGTTTTGAAAAATTGTGTTTATAACAGAGTAAATAGCTTTCCACTTTCCACAATTTATCATGAGGTTAAAATGGGTGCCGGGCCTTGGGCGTCTAGTTTGTGTGTTTTTGGTTTTCTGATTTCTACAACACAACCAACCATAAAAAAAAACATAATCTTCAATTCCTTTATGCTGTCACCAGGTGTTTTTATATAATGACAGGCATTCTGACCAGATATGACATACAGTTGAAGATTGTATTTTAAGTGGCATAGCCAAAGGAGAGGTTAAAGGTTTTCTCAACTGGTGTGTTAATTTATATTCTAAGCCATGTCTGACACATGTTGATACTACACAAACCTTTTTCTTTGAACGTAACTCGCGCATCTTCGCCTGTCCACCGTTACTCTCCTATCTCTCACCTCCACAAGGTGCTGGTACTGGATGGAAGATAGAATCCAGGCATTGGAGCTTTTCCGGTATAGTGTCTCAGTGTCACTGCGGTGTGCATTATTCATGGATTCATTGAGAGAAAAATGGGATAGGAGCAGGAAATGATTGCAGTTCCAATAGTACAGAGTGAATTTGCTTGTGCAAATCAATGCAAATGCATGTGCTCAATCATACAAGTAGAGATGTGCTCAGGGTCGGACTGGCGCTGAAAAACAGCCCGGGACTTTGAAGCCGACCGGCCCGAGAACCATCAAGAGTAGACCTTGTTGGCAAATACAAATGGCCTACACACCATCCACTATAATAAACTATGATGCAGTAGTTAATTTAATTTTGTAGATAGCTTGGCCCTTTCTATTGGCCTTTTATTTGTTTTTTAAAATACATTTCAGCACCAATAAAAAGTGTTCACCTCCAATGTTAACAACCTAATCCTATTAGCTAGGCTATTAACCTACCACCTCAAGCTAACAGGGTAAACTTTAGAAAAATGTAATTGTTTGAATTAGGCCTATCTAAACGTAGAAAATGTTGCTGCTTGTACCCGACATCTTTTGTCGGCTATAGCCCATACTGCTTCGCTGGGCTGCTGACTGTCACTTGGCTTGGGGTGCAACATAGGCCAGTGTGTTCTGTCTTTTACATTTGACAGCAAGAGTGCTCGTCTTCTCATTTTTCCCAAACGTAATTCGCCTGTCCTGCACTCTTATTTGGATAAGAAACTAAAATGAAAAAAAAAAAAGTCTCATACACCACCTTGCATTCGATTCAATTGTGTGAAAACTCTTGGGCCAATCAGATGTTAGCATAAACAAGGATCAGTCCTAGATAGGAGGGGCCTGCTCGTAACTCGTATCTCCCCTCAATATTTAAATTCTGTCTGACAAACACACAGAGACAGCGATGCGCTATAGCATGCACTATAGTGTAGCAGATGTGGCCAGCCGGCCGGCCCAGTCAGTGTGTAGAACATTACAAATTTAAACATAAAAACTCTATGACCACTAGAGTTAGAGGAATACTCCCAAACGTCCAGATGGCCAGTCCGTCCCTGGATGTGCTGCATTGGCCAACTAGTGTAAGGTGGAATGTTAAATGATGTATTTTTTTGGTTTAAATTAAAACAGTTCAATATGTTCTTTAAAAAACGTGTGTGTGTGTGTGTGTGTTGTCTGAGATGCTGGTGCGCTTAGAGTGACATCTAGTGGCAGAAAGTCATATAGAATCACATTAACACACCATGTACCTCATATAACACATATGACACAGTGCTTACACGCAGAAGGGCAGGGGGAAAATAGATTTGCGCAATAATCCATCCATCTATCTATTCGATAATATGTATGGGTGGTGCTTGTTTATATTTTGTATTTTTCAACAAATGATTTCCCAGCCACCTATACAAGTGCTTTCTCTCTCCTCTGTGGCTTTGGCCAGGCCACCTCATCTCTGGTGTCTGTGTGGATGCCTAAGTATCCCAGCACTGCAGCACTAATGCCATTAGCACGGCTGAGCAGGCAAACTGGGGGGAGAGTGCTACACTACATTAGCTAGGCTACGCACGGTGATGGCGGTGATGATGATGATGGTGAGGACACGACACTGCTGACTCGGTGAAACGGACGCGATGCTACCGCAGCTGCTGCTAGCATCGGCGGCGTATATAGCTTCCCATGTGCACTCAACGACTTCGGCTCCTCAGTGTCTCTGACATTCCTCGTTCTGGAACTGCTTACTGATGTGGCATTTGGCTCTGTATTCCTGCTTTTTAATCCCCACGTCTTCCACGTAGCGGTGGTGCCCTTTCTGGCTCTCTCTAGCACTCTGGTCCTCGTTTTAGTTTTACAGTTAAAGGCCCAGTGTAGCAAGGCACGGCCTTCTAATGTATTTTCTTTATTCTTTCCTGCGTGTGTGTGTGTGTGTGTGTGTGTGTTGGCTGGCTAGGTAGCGCCAGCGCAGCGTCAGGATGCCGTTGGTGAAGCGCAGCATTGAGCCCAGGCACTTGTGCCACACGGTCCTGCCCAGGAACATCAAGAATGAGCTGGAGTGTGTGACCAACGTCTCCCTGGCCAACGTCATCCGCCAGCTCAGCAGTCTCAGTCAGTAGACAGCTACCTCCTCCCCCCTCCTCCCCCCTTACACACACACACACACAGAAACGATGTGCCTTGAACGTCACTGTTTTTTTTCCTAGATCTGTATCTAGATTTGTAAATCTAATGCTTATGCCGTTTACCTTTCGGGGAAAACTTAAGTGATGGGGACTATAATTGGCTGTTTACACTTATGATAAAAAAACATTTAGCATTTTGCTGATAAGTCAGAATGTCTTCGCAAGTGTAGATGGCAGTTTGAGAAATACAAACATGTTTGGGGGGGGGGGGGGGGGGGGGGGGGGGGGGGGGGGGGGGGGGGGGGGGGGGGGGGGGGGGGGGGGGGGGGGG
>JAODOY010011109.1:0-28675 GCA_025399855.1 Forbesichthys papilliferus | reverse complement strand
TATATATATACATACACTGTATGTTTGTAGTTTTAACACCAGTGAGAAAAATAAGGAACTTCCATGATTTACGCTTTTTTCTTAGCAGTAGTTGTAGGCATCCAACTTTCCTTCAGCAATTGGTCGTGTGTGTGTGTGTGTGTGGTGGGGGGGTGGCATAGTCCCCATTAAACAGGTAATGCTGGTTATGTTTCATCATTTCGATCTGGGTGGCTGGTTGTCTTGTTCAGCACTGTATAAATACTGTAGTTTCATGGAGTGCCGTTATCTTTTACCTACGACATGAACAATATCACTTCATTCATCTGTTTCCTGAAAAAGAAACAAGGAACTATCGGACCCGCTATGAACTCTATAACATGGCACTAACATGTTATTTTAATTAAAGTACTATTTCACACTGGCCACAGAAATGTAATATGGGTTCTTTCATCCAATTTATCACAGAATAACCTTTATTGTGTTTGAAAAACATAAATGTCACAATGTGTTTCTTATTAAATAAATACTCACACAAGCCGCACACAAGAGAAACCAACCAATTACCATGCACCATATGGTCAATGCTGGCCCTCACTGGTACAATTTATTAGATAAAACTCTTCTGGAAAAGTATGATTCAATGCAGCCATTATTAACAAACACTATGAAATCAGAAATGCCCAGTGTATTAATTGTAACCTGAGTAAATAATATAAGCTATATAATTACTTATTATCTTTAATATTTGTAATACAAATATGTATTGTATATTTGTATTATAGTATAATACAGTTTATTTAGCTTATTTATTTATTTATTTAGCCCAACGAAAAGCTTGTAGCTGCTGATGTTTGGAACTCAGAAAATGCCAGCCATGTTTCTTTTCTGCAAACATCCCATAATTTTTAGCCAATAATTTGGGTTACACAAACAAATGCGTGGTCATTATTATTTGGTCAAGCTTTGTCAAAGCACAATAGTGAAAGCTCCTAATTAAACATGTGAAATAAATGGGTTATAAGCATTACATTCATGTGTTTTATAATATGGAGTAAACTATTTTAAGTTGGATATTTTTTATATTATTTTGTAAATTATATTATGATTAGTTCATTAAAATATAATTCAACGGATTGAATTGCTACATACACAAAAATGTCATTTAAATTTCAACAATTTCAATCACAGAAAATGTATGATAATTTAGTTTAACCAGAATTATTCTGAAACTTGTATATAGTATAGTATATAGTATATAGTTTAGTATAGACATACATCTTAGGAAGTGCAGTCCGTCTCTAAGATCAGACTTTTGAGTTGTAGGCCTATAAATTCAATGGGTGAAATATTGATATCTATTTCTGTGTTTGTTTAAGTAGAGAGACATTAGAGGCTAACCACGCTGCTTTAAACCATAATTTTTGGCAGAATGAATAGCTACTTTTGAATTGATTTCACCTGAAAAAAATTAAGAAAAAAAAAAACAAAAAACACTGCCCGCCAGCTCCGGCTCCTGTTGCTCTAGCTGTTAGAAAATGGCGTGCTTCGATTTGGCCTGCCTTGCTCGGCTGTCTGTCGGCCGTGGTGTCCACCCGGAGCTGTAGTAGCTCAGCTAGCTATAGATTCCTCGAGACCATCATAGTCTACACTTTACCGTCCACCCACACCAAGTCACTTAAGATCCACAGGGCCTATCGCTGGGTACACAAGGGCGACCTCAAATACACAGACAGCGAATGTCAGGAGATGCTCTTGTCGGATATATTTTTAATATTTATGCAGGCAAGGGAATCAAAAATGTAATAACCTAAAGCGAATGAAGCAGGAAGCACAACAGGATATGGGAGGATTAGGTCGTTTCCTTTTAGCTAGTGTGTCTCTGCCTGCCGTAAACAACAGCTCTGGGCCTGCTTTCACTGGAGAGTGGGAAACCAAAGGACCTTCTAGAACGTTTAAAAAGTTCACCGAGACATTTGAGTGCCCTGAACACATCTGTTGGCAACGGTGAGCTCATCGGCCGGTATAGTGTACCGAGCGGTGCGATAACGCCTCTTCCCTGCCAAGATACGGCACGGGAAATGCTATGGGCAGCTGAAGGACAAGGAGCGGGGCAGGGGGTGGGGGGGGTTATGTTTGGAGAGGATCGGGGGGGGGGCTGTTCTCCTCCGTCCGATGGAATCTGGTGCTGGAGAGATAATAAAGGGATTATTTTATACTGTTTATCCTGGAACACTGACTCAAAATGTCTCATGCACTTCCTCCCCTTATTTTCAAAATGGCTGGAATTCCAAAGTGCCTTTTTTCTGTCAACTGAGCACTGCCAAACACAAGACGCTCATGGTAAACAAGGACAGGCGATAACATAACACATGCACGCACACACAGACACACATAGCACATGCAGATGAGGAGGCACTCACATAACAGTGTACAGTATTGCAAGCACACGCTTTGGCGACTTGGTAAATAATTCCTCTGTTAGCACACAGCACCTACTGTAAACACACGCACACACACACTCTATAAATATAAACATAGCTAGACACACACATACTGTAGATATGCGCACACCCTCACACACATGCAGAACATGTGTTTATTTTTTTTCTGGCCCTTCAACATGCGTCCAATCCCCACTGATTAGACATGTTGATTCAAGCTTGATAACATTTAGCATTTCTGTTTACATTCTGTTAGAAAAAAAACAGAGTGTTAGCGCCCGACGTACAGTAACTTGCACGCCCAATCAATACTTCTTATTGTAGGAACTCATGGAAACAATGCCCCCTCCTCCCATTACATTACTGCATAGATGCACTGGCAGCATGTATGTGTGTGAGTGTTGGTGGTCAGGGTGAATACGAGAGGTCTGGGTGTAGGGCTGTGTGCACTCACTCGTCCACACTGGGCTGAATTGTTCCGCTCCCAACATCTGGTAAACATCTCCCAACACAAACGCCAACACACACACACACACATAGCACAAAGATGGGCGCACACCTTCACGCCGATGATATTGACACGCACGCACGCAAACACACACCTTACACCAAACATGGCTCAGGGGTTTGCGCTGTTGCCCTGTCCTGCGTGTAACAGAGCGCGAGACTTCACCGGTCCGCTCGCTCGAGACACGCTCGCGCATCGGTCCGGCGTACCAGAGGCAGATAAATCAGAATATACAATGCTTATTTGGTACGCAATGTATAAGTTGGCTGAGAGATGTTCAGCACAGCAAATTACTTGCAAACTTGCAGCCCGCGTTGAGCCAATAAAGCAGATAGACTAACAACCCTGGACTGAAGCCAATAGGGCAGGATAGCAACCTCAGTCGAATGTGTGTCTTTTCACATCCAATCAGCTCTGACCTCAGATGTTCTAGAAACAAGGTATCAAACCTGGTAAGGATCACAAACATTGTTTTCCACACCACGCGAATTTACCATGAAGTACACCTTTCTACTACCTTAAACATTCTCCCACCTCAGCAAATGTTATAATGCGCTGTTACACAAAATAATAAACAAGGCCTATATTTCTTGGGGGATGTGGGTCGGGGGCAAGAAATAACAAAATATTTGAAATATAACAGGTGTTCCTTGAAATAGTGCAGACTACGTTTTTTCATTAATTAGGATTTGGACGCTGTCCTGAATCTGAAGGAGAATGCTTCTGACAAGGGCTTTTGGGTGAAACCGTGAATTGAGCAAGACTTGAAAATGTTAGCAGATATTCCAGCATGGCTCACTTCACAGGACTACTACATTTCTGTTTGGCTTGGATAGAGAGTCAATTCACTTAATACTTGTGGGACAGCTAAACATTTAAAGTTCCTATTTAAAGGGATCAAGTGATGGCATTGTTTAGTTATGTTAACCAGATGTGTTGGCTTTTCTTGATCAGAATCTCTTCTTAAAAAACGACACGCTTGTGAAAATAAACATAGCATCACCCTACGCAAATTGTGGACTAATTGGGTATTTGGACTAAATCATTCTAAAGGTTGGAGGGCTATTTCCATTTTCTAAGGGGAATTGTGGGAATGACAGGTTGACGTTGATTACTGTGCTGCGGAATTGGAGTTTTTACCTATAAAGGTAGTGATGGGCTCAAGAAAAATAAATTAAAACTGTAAAAAAACATAAGCACAAAAAAATATACATACTATATTATATACTACATACTGTGTGTGTATTGTGAAATTATACCTTGGAAATCAGTCTCATCAGTTTAGCTTAGCCTTTCTTACTTTACATTATTTTAATATTATTTTATATTAGTTTAAATAACCTCATTTTAGTTAATATGGCAGGAGCTTGGTGTTACCTTGGTTACAAGGACATGGGCTCAAACTTAGACTTAAAGGTCAACCCCCACACAATGAACACGCACTCCCAAGGCTGCAATAGTGTTGTGTGGTGCGGTCTGCACCACTTTGTTTGTGCTCCCATTTACAAAGCCAGGGCTGCGTAGAAACACCAGATTATTTTTTCAGGGCCCACACAAAATGGACAGCTAGCAAAACCGGGAATAGATATCTCCTGACCCTGACAAAATAAGTTTATTAATAGTGGGAAAACTATTGGTTTTCCCCCAGGTAAGAAAAGCTATTTTAAAGGTGAACCACTGGAAATAAATAAGCTAGGCTCCATTTTGCCTCTAGGGGGAGCAGTTGCCCAGAGACTCACCATGCACTTGTTGGGCTTCTCCCCTGAGTGGACCCTCATGTGTATGAGCAGCTTGTATCGGGCGTTGAAGGGCTTGTAGCGGCGGATGCAGCCCGCCCAGAAGCAGGTGAAGTCCTCCCCTTTGCGCTGGTCGATGTGGACCTTCTCGATGTGCCTCACCAGCTCCTCCTGCTGGTCGTACGCCGCGCTGCAGTCGATCCAGCGGCAGGCCTGCCTGTCGCAGGCGATGACGCCGCCCGAGCCGGCGCCCTCCTCGCGCGGCTCCGCGGAGGAGGCCAAGGAGGAGGAGGAGCAAGAGGAGGAGGAGGTCTTGAGGCCCATGGGCAGCGGCTGGCTCTGGAGGCTCATGTACTGGTGGAAGTGGTAGGGTGGGGGCATGGTGTGCCTCGGGGGGCGTAGGTGCCCGCCTCCACCGCCGTGCCCGGCCAGGTGGGGGCGGTAGCTCTGCAGGAAGAGCTCGTCGTCGTCGCCGGGCGAGAACTCGTCCAGCGGCTCTTGTTTCAGCTCGGCTCCCCCCGGCACCACGGGGCTGCTCATCAGCGGCCCTGGCACCCTCCTGGCCCCCGGGCCCGGCTGCATGACGGAGCCCAGCTCCTCGCACGGCCCCCGGCTCTGCTCCGGCTCCGCCGGCGACACCGAGGACGGACAGGAGGAGGAGGAGGTGGAGGAGGAGCAAGTGGAGGCGGTGACAGACAGCAGGCAGCTGGCCGGTGAGAGCAGATGACAGCTATCCCGCTGCACAGCCTGCATTGGGCTGCTGCCGTCCGGTGGGGGCCTGTGGGGGCCGGAGGAGGAGGAGGAGGAGGAGGAGCAAGCAGACGCGGCCAGCGGGGAGGACGAGGTGGTGGAGGAGGTGGTGTGGAGCCCCTGGGAGGCGGCGGGGGAAACCCTGCTGCTGCTGCTGCTGCCGGGGCAGGTGTGCGGTGGTGCGGGCAGACGGCGTCTCCTCGGCCCGGCGGGGGACAAAGAGAGCGGGGAGGAGGAGACTGTGGAGGAGGCGGAGGCGGGGCCGACGTCTCCTCCATTATTAAAGAGGAACGGCGTGCTGCTGCCGCCGCTCAACGCGCCGATGCCGCCGCTGGCTAGCCCCGCCGCGGACGGCACCGTGAAGCCCATGGAGGTCTCCTGCTTGACAGCCGGGTAAGGGAGGGGATGCTCGGGGGACGCCACCGGCAGGCTCCGCTGGAACCCGGAGGAGGTCGATCTGGGGAGGGGAGAGGGATGGAGAGGGGGGAGAGGGGAGAGAGGGGAGAGAACAAGAAGGGAATCTGAGCACAGCGCTAATAGCTGCAGGGAATACAAGCACCATTAGCTGGTTAACTGTTGACTGACGTACTGCAGCTCATCCTCCTGTTAGAGAACCTTCCCCCCCTCTCTGTCCCTCTCTCAGGTCACATAAACATCGTCTCTGTTCAAACCGAACATCCATACTGACACTAGCTGCACTGACATAAGATGCTAGGTTGTGTCGTTATCTGTACTGACATAAGATGCTAGGTTGTTGTGTCGTTAGCTGTACTGACATAAGATGCTAGTTAGCTGTACTGACATAAGATGCTAGGTTGTTGTGTCGTTAGCTGCACAGACATAAGATGCTAGGTTGTCATTAGCTGTACTGACATAAGATGCTAGTTAGCTGTACTGACATAAGATGCTAGGTTGTTGTGTCGTTAGCTGTACTGACATAAGATGCTAGATTGTTATGTCATTAGCTGTACTGACATAAGATGCTAGTTAGCTGTACTGACTTAAGATGCTAGGTTGTGTCGTTAGCTGTACTAACATAAGATGCTAGGTTGTGTCATTAGCTGCACTGACATAAGATGCTAGGTTGTCATTAGCTGTACTGACATAAGATTCTAGGTTGTTGTGTAGTTAGCTGTACTGACATAAGATGCTAGTTAGCTTCCCCCACAGATAACAGTAATTTCATGAATAAATGAAACAGTGCCTTGTGCCAGAGAGAGGTTATGAATGGCCATTTATAATGGCTAAGAATAGGGGGAGAGAGGTGGGGGTGGTAGTGGGGGACAGATCGAGAGGCCAGTTGTCTGTCTGACAGTCTTTGATGACACAAAGGGGTTAAACCCAACCCAACTCACTGTCAGGGATAAATAGGGAGTCACCTGTTACGGTGGCATAATGGTGGCCTATGAAGAGTCACCATGTAGGCTACAATACTGTGTATTATGGTGGGAATCTTTGCCTGGCTGAATGGGGAACCCAGGTCAGATTTCCCCATGCGTTGCTGGGATCTCCGACATAATCATTGCTGTCATTTGACTCATTATGGATTTTGTCCAAAGCCCTTGAGTGATGTGAGAAGGTCTTTTTTTGTTTTTTTCAACAGGGCTGTCTCACGACGAAGTCGTCTTTGTCTATTTTTGCTACCAATGAGGGTGGAGAGGAGGGGAGAGGGGGATAGTAGGATGGTGGAAGGGGGAGAGGGCTAGGGTTGATGAAAGCCTCAGGCGGACTTTGTCAGTCGTTGTCAACAATAGGGGAAAGAAGTAAATAAATATATAAAACACTCTTCCGCTATTTCCTGTTTGGCTGCAGTGGAAGAATTCACTTGAGACAATATGGATGACGTGAACATCTGGCCAAGAGCAAAGTAATACGAATATTGGGATATAAATGAGGAGAATAGTTGCTGAGAAGAACAGATTAAAGACAGGGTCATCGGTCTCTCATCCTGACCAGTGTTTACAGAACGACGATGTACTCTAAAATAATTCACAACATTGAATTAGTGCTTAGGGGGTGATACTGATGTTGTGGTAAACCGGTTTCCTTACATCAACAAAAATCTAAATCTCCAGTGTTAAAATAATCCCTCAAAATCAGTTTTTTTTAAAACCTTGTTTCTAAAACATCTACTTCTGGATATAAATATATTTTGCAGGGGTGCCAGTCATGTACATTTCAAATATGTATTATTACTGTCCTTACTACTGCCTATAACTTAATCATTAAGTAATCATATTACTTTTATTCTTAACCATGATTTACTTATCCTAACCTTAACAAAATTAGCAGGGATCTTAAAGCCCCACGTGAGTCAAATACCAATGTGATGATAATATTAAATAAATAAAGAGTTTGCACGAGCAAATTAACAAATTACTTTTTTTTTCTTTTATACTTAACTACACAACACAAGACACAGATGCTATGCAGCCAAAAGCTCGAGGTCCACTGCATAACTTTCCATCTGATTCAATAGCTGAGAGATAATAAAAAAACATGTTTTCCTGACTAATTATCTCTAGTACAGCTGTTGACCTATGACCCCATAAGGACATGGTTCAATAGCTTCTCAGCCCCTTTTAAGGACATGGTTCAATAGCTTCTGAGACCCTTTCCGTGCACAGATACAGTACAATACTAATTTTAGCTAGCTAATTTTAGCTTAACGTTAAAAAAAGCCTTCTAATAATAATAATAATTTCAAATAATAATAATATTGCAAAATAATGATGACTACAATAAACAATTTGCCAAAAGGAAGCATCAGTGAGAGCTACAACGTCGACAGGCTTTAGCTTACCTGGCGTCTGGGTGAGGGCTGTCTTGCAGATGCAGGTCTCGTGTGGTGGGTCTGTCGCAGTGCCCGCCATGGGGCGGGTACTGGCTCTGCGCACAACGCACGAGAGCTCCTTCGGTCCCCGCCTGCTCCCTGCCACGCTCCTGTCTCTCAGCGCCGCATGTGCCGTTCACTGGAGGGAAAGACAGGACCGTCACCGCGCAGCAGAGCCTAGCTAGTGCGAGAACACATGGCTAACAGAGTACACACTAACAAAACACACAGCTAACAGCGCACATGGCTATCAGAGTACACAGTAACAGAACACACGACTAACAGCGCACATGGCTATCAGAGTACACGCTAACAGAACACACGGCTAACCGCACATGGCTTTCAGAGCACGCGCTAACAGAACACACGGCTAACCGCACATGGCTATCAGAGTACACGCTAACAGAACACACGGCTAACAAAGCACCTGGCATTCAGAGTACACCTTAACAGAACACACGGCTAACAGAGCACATGGCTATCAGAGTACTCGCTAACAGAACACACGGCTAACAGCGCACATGGCTATCAGAGTACGCGCTAACAGAACACACGGCTAACCGCACATGGCTATCAGAGTACACGCTAACAGAACACACGGCTAACAGCACATGGCTTTCAGAGCACGCACTAACAGAACACACGGCTAACTGCACATGGCTATCAGAGTACACGCTAACAGAACACACGGCTAAAAGAGCACATGGCTAACAGTGCACTAATCCAATAGGAAATTGTTTTAGCTAATGTTGTAATGACCCAATAGGACACTGTTTAGCTAATGTTGCACTGACCCAATAGGACACTCTTAGATAATGTTGCACCAACCCCATAGGTCACGGTTTTAGCTAACAGTGTACAGACCCAATAGGACACTGTTTTAGTTAACAGGACACAATAGGACAATGTTTTAGCTAACAGTGTACTGGCCTAATAGGTAACTGTTTAGCTAATATTGCGCTGACCCAATAGGACACTGTTTTAGTTACCAGGACACTGACACAATAGGATAATGTTTTAGCTAACAGTGTGCTGGCCTAATAGGTAACTGTTTAGCTAATGTTGCACTGACCCAATAGGATAATGTTTTAGCTAACAGTGTACTGGCCTAATAGGTAACTGTTTAGCTAATTTTGCACTGACACAATAGGACATTGTTTTAGCTAACAGTTTACTGACCCAATAAGACACTGTTTTAGCTAACAGTGTTCTGAGTCAATAGGACATTGTTTTAGCTAACAGTGTTCTGACTCAATAGGACACTGTTCATCTAACGGTGCACCGACTCAATATCTCTCGAGGGTAGAGCCAGAAACACTAAGGAGACATGCCACTTGTATAAGTTTAAATGTAGCTCTATGGGAGAGTTCCCAAACTGCAAAT
Source organism: Forbesichthys papilliferus (assembly GCA_025399855.1). Classification (NCBI taxonomy): domain Eukaryota; kingdom Metazoa; phylum Chordata; class Actinopteri; order Percopsiformes; family Amblyopsidae; genus Forbesichthys; species Forbesichthys papilliferus. The sequence goes on along the minus strand of JAODOY010011109.1, from coordinate 19,042 downwards.
ATGGCAGTTGGAGGAAAAAATCCAAATAACACATAATCCAAAAGAGCCAATCATCTGCTTTATAACTGCCAAGCATTAACCTATTTAACCAATCATGTGGTTGCGTTGACGTAAGCCACCTGCCTATACAGTCTTCCTAAATAACTGCATGAGGCGTGCCTTGAAGGACTTTGGAAGAGCTTCACTAAACCAGATGAAAGCAGAAGGATGATGTCTGCTTTAGAGCAGCATCTTACAGCCGCTTAGAGCAGAAGTTTATGACTATTCTAACAGTGACATGTTGAAAACCTAGATTTGATTATAAGCATAATCTCTTGAGAACACAACAACACACTGGTTGTTAGACCTGTACTTCGATATAATAGACAAATTGAGTGTGTGTGTGTGTGTGTGTGTGTGTGTGTTGATATACAGAGAGTGTGTTCTTTGGTACAGTTCCACTGATGATGACAGAAAGTGTTGCACCAGAGGATATTCATTATTAAATTAATAGAGCAAGAAGTTCTTTTTAAAATAGGCTGCATTTTGGGGAAGAACATACTGTACAAAATGGTTCATGAGATTTTATGTGAGGCCATCCCGATATTGTGTGCTTCACATTCACATTTTAATCTATATGTTCAACCAATCATCAAGTGGTTTGTCAATGATGTACAGTACTATATTTAGGCTGGTTCATGCAGCGCCTGTATTTCCAAATCATATTGGTTGTTCTGCTAACTTTAGGGGGTCCAATCCCCCTGGATGGTCTCACAAGGAACACACGGGAATTATTACATGCTATCATTGCAGCATAGCAAAGTTATTCCAATTGCATGCTGGAGGCAACATTATTTTAATGTTGTGTGTCATATTTTTGAAATCTTACAAATCCAAATTCATCCTTTGTGACCAACCACTTTTGTAACAAATACCCATATAATTCATATTCAGCGCCAGATATGCTAAAAACTTTGCAGTTAAAGTGATCCACACTAAATGGTTTCAATAAAGCTCCTGGACAAAAATAGATAGAATAAAAAAACAACACCACCCCCCCTTCTTCCCACACAAATGCGAATGAGGAAATATTTGCTGAGTGCTGAGTGTAAGTCGATATCCCGTCTCTCTCGTGAGCAGGCAGGCAGCCATCCCACCTACCAATATCACTAACTCAATTTCTCTAAATTCAATTTACTCCTAACAATATTATTAACAATGTTATCACACCCCATGAGTTCTTATTATAATAACTGCTACAGTCCCCTAAATATATGTGTCGCTGGCTGTGCATCCAGAGGCTATGGCCGTACACTTAGGAGGAGCTACGGCCGTACACTTAGGAGGAGCTACGGACGTACACTTAGGAGGAGCTACGGCCGTACACTTAGGAGAAGCTACGGCCGTACACTTAGGAGGTGCCATGGCGTACACTTAGGAGGAGCCATGGCCGTACACTTAGGAGGTGATACGGCCGTACACTTAGGAGGAGCTAGGAGGTGCTATGGCCATACATTTAGGAGGTGGGGGCAAACAGATCAAAGGAGAAAGAGAGATGCGTTGACGTAATTTAGGACACCCCGTAGGTGTCAATGTCTACAACCCGGCTTGATCTTTTAGGATATGAAAAGGAAAATATATATAAATATATATAACAGGTAAGGTAAAGATACAGAAAGAAGGAGACAAAGTGGTGCTCACCGCACCACACAACACAATCACAGCCATGTGTTTCCAATGTGTGTGTGTGGGGGGGCGGAGCTTCTGATAGAGCACCCAATGTTATTGAAGCGAGAGGTGCGTGTGCTTTGATTGAGTTAAGCAAAAAAAAAAAAACATGTCACAGCCCTCCTACTGCAAGATGCAACTACACCAGAAACACCCCGTGGTCTCCTAGCAACACTGGAGCAACACGGGGTCAGGGAGCAGAGGCAGCGAGAGGTGACAAGCATATAAACAAACAACATCACTGGAGATGGGGGGGGGCATGTGGTGCCATACTGGCTTCACTCAAAGCCATTGCCAGAAGGGCAGCCATCTTTCATCTCTCTTTTTGGGTCTGTTTTGAAGGGATACGACTCATTCTGTTTATCAATTCCTCAATTGTTCTTTTTTTTGGTTCTTTTATTGGCCGATGGTTCCCACAGTTGGCCCTGTCCAAGTGCTGTGTGTCCTGGGCCTGCGGGGCCAGTAAGACCTGCTGACGAGGAGCCAAGCGTTACCCCCGCCTGACCTCCAGTAATTCATTCAGCGTGACCAGAGGTGACATGAGTCAAGCTGGAGATGACGAACTCCGTCAGCGATCTCTGGATTAGGCCCTGACTGTACGCACGCGCTCATTGATGCTACGTGCACGCTGGTGCACATTCTCGTAAACATGCAAACAACAAAACGTTGCCATCGTAAATTTTCGCCGTCATCAGCGATCGCTTAATTGGGCCTTGACTGACTACACATGCTCACATGCACGACTATATCTGCCTCGCTCGCCACTCACAAAGCACAGGCCAGGATCTGGCAAAAAGTAGTGAATCCAGCCAAAAAAAAAGGACAAGTCTCTTTCAAAGCAGCTAAACTCTGTTTCGAAATACATGGATGGCTGTTTGCCAATGAAAGTACGCAGTGCAAATCAGCACAACGCACCCGAGGAAAGATAGAATCCCACTACACTGATTACCTGCATGTGATTTGCTGTGTTTATATAGAGAATGAAATGCAACCAGTTTCAGAGGATCATTTATTTAGAAGGTTTTATATGGAGGTGCTTTAAGGTTGCCAGCAACAGGGGACCTCTGCTTTGTTCCCAAAGAACCCTAAACAGCACCAGCACTAAAGAACCATTGACGATTATGGATTTTGAGGTTTCAGGACGGAGCGATACACAAAACTAGCGATCTAGTGATCTCAAATGGCTTCATATTTACATCCTTATGTTCTTCTGAGGCACACATAAGACATTATTAACATTATTAACTGACATTCTCATGTTTAATGGCACTCTTAACGGTGGAGTGAGCAAATGTAATCTAATAAATACACTTTTTATTAAATTCAGGAGATATATAGCAAATGGACCTAGCGGACCATGAGGTCCGCTAGGTGCCAGTTCTGTGTGCGTGCTGGATATATATTCTGGTGTTGCTACACAGCCCAGGCTCTGCAAATGGGAACACAAACATAGTGGTGCAGACTGCACCACACAACATTATACCACCCTTGGCAATGCATGTCCAATTTGGGGAGAGCAGAGCTTCTAAAGGAAGCACCCTCTGGCACTGAAGCCAGAGGTGTTTTAGTTTTGATCGAGTTCAAATATCAAGCATCGCTAACTCCACCTTTAGTTGCACTTAAAGGTATAGTCAGCTATTGCAAGCTAATTGTAAGCTAATACTTTGTGTGAACATATCCTCGCGTTTTGCTAGCTTCTGTACTGTAAATAGGAGCATAAATAAAGTGGTGAACACTGCTCACATCAACAAAGCCAGAATACTACGCTTTGCTTTACAGTGCGTTTCATCGTGTGGGTGAAGGTCACAAAGGAATATTGTTTTGATTTAAGCGAGAAGTTAGCAAGCGTTCTAAAGAACGACTAACCCTGCCTTTAACTTACATGTGGCCATCATGGAGAGTCATCTAAGGTGAGTGGCGTTTGTCGAGGACGGAGGCGAATCCGGAAAGAATTGCGTCTGGAAAACATTAGCAGCTTTTAGCATTGGTCCTGAGGTGAGAGAGACATTGTGTGCCACCTGAGATCCATTAACACTCTCCTCTATAAACCGAATACATAGACGTGTGTGGGAGAGATGCGAGCATGACCAACACTGGGCCTGCTACCATCTCTGTTCATTAAATTTGGTGCCATAAAAAACAAGAAAACGTATTTGTTAAACTATAACTGTTTCTGTCTGACACCACAGAGAGGTGTGCCCCCTACAAGCCAGAAGACTATGGTGTCTCCATTTTGGACCTCTGCATTTCAAAGCTCTTTATTCCCGCTATGTAGAAAGGTAGCGCTCCAATGATTTAAGGCTTTGTTACATTAACGGAATCTGTCATGCTCTACGCAGGAGAACAAGTTCCTCCACATATGGTGGTTTGGACAAGTCCCAGCGGTAAATTCGGTTTATATCGAATGTGCCATGGTAATTCGATGTTGAATATTTCATTGTGCGTTACGGCCTGGTCTGATCAAGCGGTGGAGAAATGCAAACTAAGAAAAAATGTAATCCAGTGACAAAGAGAGTGAAAGAGGGAGAGAGATTGAAAGGAACACAGCAAACAAAACATGTCTCCATGTGTCTTTGTGTTTTTTAATCTTTATCTAATTTGGAGTCAGTTTATTATCGGCCTATATCAAGTCACACTCCGATCTATTCATGCGCATTTATTAAAGACCAGTCGCTATGTTTAGCCAATGATTTTCCCTTGGCACTTACGGGCTGTGTTATGTATCACAGATGTATCTCCGGGGCATACTAGTGTAGTGTAACACTATCAAACAGTAAGTCCCTAACACGGCATTGCTACGCTGTTGACGGGACATTATTATAGGTTTGGTAAAGAGCAGTTTTACTTGTTTGATGAAAGCAAAAGTTATGCTTCCGGTATGCTTCTGTGCCACGAAAGATTCAACATACACCTGTGTTTGACATCTTCCCTGTTGCTATGCAGAAACAGATGAAACAGGCCTGGATTGGGAAAAGCAGGATTCTTGTTTAAGGAGCTGTGGGTAACATTTGGGAGCTATTGAACGTAATGAATGACATTGACATACAGTACAGTATTGACAAAGACATCTGTCAGTGAAATGCTCTGTGAGATACAACATCTTCTCTGGGTGATTGTCCTGGTTTCTATAAGTCGATTTATATTCTGACCAATTAAGGCCCCTTGACTGGTCTGGCAAATCTACCACGCCTGTCAATCAAATGAATGAGCACACAGCTACAACATCTGTCTTATTGGGCTTGACAATATCTTGCTCTGTTTCCTTCTTATTATTCTTCTTCCTCCTCCATTTTTATCTAGCTCTCCTTGCAACTCACATATCCAACATGCAGCCTATTTAAGCTGTTTAAACAGCTACAGTGTCATCGTGCATCAATGCCATACAACCCGAGACAAACTCGTGAGGATCATTTAACGCAACGTCCGTCTCCTCGTACGTTTTAACAGAATGAAAACACTAACAAAAAGACTTCAAACTGTAAGTATACCCTGTTTATTGATCCCCCATGCCACGGAACCGCACATAACCCCATAATAGAGTTGCGTGTCGCGTTTGGTTCAACTGAGGAACTCTAATGAAATTTACTATTCAACATTCAGGCCCATTTTGAAAAGACACTCCCTGGGCGTAAGATCAGGGATGGAGCAATGGAGGGAGAGAGAGAGAACGAGCCAGGATTGCGCCAGATGCACCCGGGGCGAGCTCTCTGTTCAGCGGAGAGACCATGCGCAGATGTGCTGGCCGACACCACAAAGAACCACTGATGTCAGCATTAACAACTAAAGACGCATACACGAGAAAGGCCCCCATTGTTATCTCCGCGTCTAAAAGCCGCCCTGAACAGGCATCTTTCAAAACGAGTGCCGTGAGGGGGGAAAAATGTCAACAACATGGCATCTAATAATACACAGTTACATTTTAAGTGGGATGTTCCCTCCCGTAAATGTCATTTCATGGTAACGAGTACCGCAACCGGCATCCTCCCCCTGTGTAATTAAAGTGGTGTGTTCCGTTCACAATGGGCTGATGGATATCTGAAGAAGAGCTCGTATTCATTCAGAAGTCAGAAAAAAAAAAGTATAAAATAAAAACAAAACCACTGTAAGCTCCACTGCACGCAAACACAACCTATCGCAGCGAATGAGGGTGCAATTATAACAAATGTGGACTCTCTGGTAAATGTGGGAAGCGTTTTTTCAGCTTTGGCCAAAAGAGGGAAAGCGAGGTTCAAACACCCTCCAACACGCGTGCCGTGATGTCATGCATTTGTACTCTCTCCTTGTCCGGGGCCATCGGGAACATGCGCTAAAGAGGCATGAAAAATAATCTGATGCACCAAAAACCACCAGTGGAAAGTCGTTTTTTCCCCCTCAATCCTTTACCGCTGATTAATGCAGCCACTGTGACCATGGCGTCCAAAAAACAAGACGATAGACAGAAACGGTGAGTGAATGGAGGCTTGATAATTAGGGATAATTACAGTGCAAGTCACTGTTTAAGAGGAGGGCCACGGTTACACTGAACAGTGATTAATTTGATTGTTGATCACACTTGGACAACGTTCACGTGTAGGGTCGGGTCGGGGGGGCAGTTCAACGGCTGTGACTGTAACTGTAAACCTACTGAGCTGCCTCGGGGCCAACGATCGCCATAAGGGTTCCACAGTGTGACTTGGCCGAAGCTCTCCGGCGCTCTTGGTGACTAATAAGTGACTAATAAAGCTCAGTAGGAACCTGGTTCCAATTATGAGGATGCTAACCCCCCCCGCCTTGGAAACGTGACTATTGTTAAGATACACAGTTATGACTGCACAACCATGCGTTCCCTTGATACTCCATCCGCAGTATACATAGAGCACTACAGTAAATGAGTTTAGAATGTATAGAAAGATGTTGCACTGTAATGAATTTCAATGGAGTAAAAATGTAATGCTTCCGGAGTCTAAAAGGCAGGACTTAAAATCATTCTTTCTAACTTGGAGCTCAAATCAAAACAGTATCGCTCTGCGGTCCGCTGCGGCACCGCCTCACACATCGAAATGCATTGTGAAGCAAAGCATAGTACTGCGGCTTTGTTGATGACAAAACGTGCTTATCTTACATTTAGCTTGCAATAGCTGACGGCATTTAGCTGTGGAGGCTGACTTAAACAGTGCCCAGACAGCTAAATATACCATGCATGGCCTTAAACAAAGTCAATTTATCTCAAAATAGTTTGCTGTAGAAACACTATTGAGGCCTCAGATTGATCATATGTCCTTGGGAAATAATGTAATATACTCAAAATACCCATTATCGCCCCCAGAGAGAAATATTGGTCAATAGTATGGTGAAATCCGTGTGCCTCCCCATTGACTCGCGTGGAACGCTGGGTTGCTCTGGGCTGCATAAAGGGTGAAATGACGCCCCCCTCCTTCCAAAACTTCTCTGTAAAATTATATTCAATTCAATTTGCTTTATTGGCATGAAAGTTCAAAGACAGTGTTGCCAAAGCGTAGAAAACAAAACCAAGCAACAAACTAAAATACAGTCCAACACTTTGGACAGTACACAAATATGAACATTAGTGTAACATGACTTCTAACTAATATCCACCAAACCACTCCTGTGTTTGTGTGTTTGTATGTGTGTGTGTGTGTGCTGGTACGGTAAAGGTCACTCCCCTTAGGTTGTGGCATGCTAACACATTTGGCAGCGAGACATGTTTCTTGCCTTCTCCTAGTTGTATTTCTAATTTCAAGAGCTCATTTACAGTTTCAAAGCCCGTCATTTTGGGTATGAACTTAATAAAGTAATCATTTCTTACTACTCTCCAACCCGTTACAACGGTGCGGTAAGGCGATTGCAATACCGCTCCTGCTGCTCTGATTCTCCAGCCAATCTCCAGCTCCATAGTTCCCTCACTCGCTAACAAGACCCCGTTGTACTTAAACTCCTTCACTTGGGAATAAGGACTCATTCCCTACCCGGAGTAGGCACTCCATCGGTTTCCTGCTGAGAACCATGGCCTCAGATTTAGCAGTGCTAATCCGCTAAACATATAATCTTAATATATAATATAATATTCACTCTGCTACAGTGATCTGACCGCACTGCCACATTGCTGGGAGGTTTTCGCTAGCTCGGGCACTCTCTCTCTCTTTCCATTTTGTCACGCGCTTCCTGTCTTGACGAGGGACTGGTCAGGCAGCCTTCAGGCTCTGAAAGAACCTACTGACTAGAGCTCTCTCTCTGTCTCTCTCTGTCTCCCCCCCCTGTCTCTCTCTCTCTACACATTATATATATCTCCCTCTCTATCTCTTTCTTACTCTCTCTGTCTCTACCCCCCATCTCTTTCTCTCTATATAGTATATATCTCTCTCCGCCCCCCCTTCCGTTCTCTCCCTCCTCCTCATCCCTCTATTATGTCTGTGATACAGCCGGTGTCTCTGGGTCCATCTGATGCACAGATGCGCCGAGCGGCAAACATTAGGCGTAATTGCTGCTAATCTCGGGCGATTTTTTATTTCGGTGACACTTCATTTTCTATAATTCTCGCCTCTTCCTTTCAAGTCACCTCAGCGCGGCGATAAGTGCCCTGTGCCAGCGCGTAATGCCTTCAAGTCCTCCAGAGACGCTGGACCCCAACGAGAAACAGATGTGCAGACGGATGGATGGATGGATGGATGGCTGGTTGGATGGCTGGAGGAGGAGAGGATGGAGGGGGAGGTACATGGAGGTGTACGGGTATCTTGCGGAGAGACGGAGGAGGAAGGGGGTGTGGCCAGCCAGTGGGCTGGACGTGAGGGGTGGTTCAATGAGCTGCCAAAACCGCAAGACAGATGCTGGTGGTAATCCGCCGTGACACCCAAACTGGGCCCTCTCTGGCTCCATAAATCAAAACACGCGGCACGTAAACGGTTAATAGTAATCGCTTTATTCCACCGCCGCTGTCTACTCAGGTCAGGAGGGTTTGGAGGGAGGGGGGTGATGAGAGGGTGGGAGACAATCGGTGTGTATTAGCGTGGAAAGACCTTCCCGGTTGTCTAAATCTCATAACTCATGTCTATATTTGTGTCTGCTGCACAAGCCCGGAACTTGTTTGTTTGCTTTGCAATGAATGTAGGATTGAAAAACCTGGGGGCACAAGTAAATGAAAATACGTCTCGGGAGAAAAGCTCCTCTTAAAGCAGGTGCGGCGTGGGTAAAAAAGAAGATTTCATTAAAATAGGAGGATTGTAAGAGAAATGTCTATGTTTTCATAGTGGGATTACCAGTACCGGCAGACATGAGAACTTTTCATGAGGATGAAATCAGTTTGTTATGGCTGTTATGGCTTCCTTAGTTCTCATGAATTTTTTCAGATACATATATAAATATACTACGTTAACCTCAACTCTTCTGAGGAAATGGCAGAACAGCAATGGTTTTAATAGTTTAAAAAGCAACAAAGGTTAATTTATTCCATCTATAATCACCTACATGATGTAAACACCTCATGCCTTTCAAATGATGTCTTGTTGGAACCTTCAGGTAGGGACTTGAAAAAATGTTTTCAGTCCCGATCCCGATGCAGACACTCATGCATCGACCACATGAAAATATGTTATAAAATAACAAGGATTAAAATAGAATGCATTATTAAAATGTTTAATAAAAACTGTTTTAAAGCATTTAAACTAAAGAATATATAAGACAATAAGAACAATATGTCAGAATACAATTTTAAGATCTAAATTGAATACAGTAAGTCAAAATGCATGGTTTGTTCTTCGCCAGAAAGCAATGGTGTGAAAGTAAATGTTTTAAGTCTGGATGTAAATGTCAGTGTTCGAGCAAATCTCACATAAGCCTGAGAATCACTGCAAGACTTACAGAGTTAATGATAATGAACAGTTAAGTATGTGTGATTTTTACTGTAGTGTTGATACACTTGTTCCATGTGATTTTACATTAGAACAGACTAAGGCCATTATGAACGTAAAGGGCAGGGTGGATATGGGTTTTGTCATTTCTTTAGATGATGACGTTAGATCATGCTTTCTAGATGTGTAACCGCCCCTGCGCCCCCCTTCCCCAGACGACATAAGATATCAGACATAGCGAACGAGCGGTCCAGTTGACTGTAATTGTGCCAATGATCCCAAAAACAACAAACGCACTTGCCTTCAAATCTGTAGCGATGAAATGTTAACAAAAAAATTGAATTAAAGCAACCTCTCTCTGCAGAGAGAGGTGTTGAAGGCACGCTGCTGCTCACTATGATTAATAACATCTACGAGCGACTTTATTAAGACGCTCAGAGCCTGGTTAAAATTGTGTGTTTGTGGATTTTAACAGTGCATTCAATACGTCCAATCCCGCGCGATGCTGGGCTAACTGAGCAAATACAAAGCTCATTGTGTGGATTAACAATTCCTTGGCTGATGGCAGTCAGCAAGTCAGATTCCCCTAAAACCATTACCACAGGAACCCTGCAAGGCTGCGCTTTGTCCCTTCCGTTTTACGTTTTATACACTGTGTAAACCAATGAATGCCAGGCAGATGCTTCAGCACACGCATACTTTAAATATGCAAAGGGCAGCACTGGTAGGGTTTATAAAATCGAGGAATTCATCGGTGGAGGATTTTGACAGGGAGACAGGGTTTTATACAGCGATGTACAGAATACCTTCTGAGAGATAAACAAAAACGACCAACCATTCACATACTGTGTTTGAGTTGCTTGTCCATGCGCTGTTAGAACAGCTGTCATGATGTCCCTGCATGACGCATACTGTCTCTTGTCTTCTTCTATTAAGGTAATTAGGCCTTTACACTTGTGCTTGTCACCACCTGGTGGTGAGCATGTCGCTTGTCGTGTTGCCAACACCAATAAAAAGGCAATATAATCAGACTTGGAAGAAAAGAAAAGGTAGGCTGAACATTTCAAGGGTCCCTCTTTTAATGTGTACTGAAAAACAACTCAATGCGATACTGTGCATTGTAATTGTGCTTTACAACTACAGAATAGCCTGTCTGTGTCCTGGTGGGAATAGAGCACCTGAACTATAAATTAATTAATAAATGTGTTTTTTGAAATCTGGTCAAATTACATTTGACCAGATTTGGACCAGATTTTCAATTACAAGTATTATTCTTCTTATTCTTCTTATTATTGTACATATTTTTAAATATCTTGCAGCCGCACCAAAACCTTCTTCTACAGCTGGGCCCCCGTGACGGACAGGCGACATGACGAGGCGTGGCGATGACATGCGGTGAGGGTGCGGACACCCTGGCCCAACGACAGACATCTTTATTGGGCCAGGTGAGAGGTAGGCACGGCATGGCGGCCAGGGAACGACTCAGCTGCAAAACCAGACAAGAGTCCGCTCTGTTTGAGAGGAGGTGCCGTGGTACATACAGTAGAGTACATGGTGGAGAGACACATAGACAGGCAGAGAGAGAGAGAGAGAGAGAGAGAGAGAGAGAGAGAGAGAGAGAGAGCTTGAAATGCCACATCCGGGTTTGTTTGTGACAAAAGATGTAAGTGATGTCATACAGTAAAATAACAGGTAGGTTTAGCATGGCCTTTCAAAACGTGTTGCAATCAACATTTACCTGAAAAGCTACAAAAGGCCTTGAATGCACTTGTGCCTGCATGTGTGTGTGTCATAGCATGTGTATGTGTGTGCACGCGTGTGCATGTCTGTGTGTGTGTAGGGAGGGAGGGGGTGCATGGCTGTGTGGCATAAGTGTGTTATTGTGTGTGTGTGTGGGTGCATGTGCATGTGTGTGTGTATGTGTGTGTGCTTGCGTGCGTGCATATGCCTGTGTGTGTGTGTATGCGTGTGTGTGCGTGCGTGTGTGTGTGTGTGTGTGTATGCCTGTGCGTGCGTGCGCGTGTGTGTGTATTACGTGCGTGTGTGTATACGTGTGTGTGAGTGTGTGTGTGTGTATGTGTGTGCGTGCGTGCGTGTGTGTGTGTGTGTATTACGTGCGTGTGTGTATACGTGTGTGTGAGTGTGTGTGCGTGTGTGTGTGTGTGCTCACTCCTGAGAATACACTGTGTATATAAATCTGCTGCTTAAAAATAAACAGGCTATTGCAGAAGTAGCCTGTTCCCCTCAGAACAATAAAGCTTACTGCGTTGCTGCTGCAGACTGACAAAAGCACGGTAAATGTCGCTCTGAGCCTGACGTGAAACCTCAGCCATGTGTCAGCCATCAGCGACGACGCAGTTTTGTTTTTTGCATTTGTTGATTTTTCTTCTGGGGTGAAAATGACTGTAATGATGAAATCACCCTGCTCCACTGAGAGGAGAGAAGGCTGCATCACCAAAGGGCTGGATTTGTCAAAGTTGGTTGTTGGTTTGTTGACCCGTATTACAAGTGACAACCTCACCGCCGCACTGGGGTTGTAGACGTAATGGCGTGTTCCGTCCAGATCCGACATCTCTCAATTTAAATGTTATTTTACTAGAAATAACATGGATGGAGAAGAAGGGGGGGGGTCAAGGTATTGTCTCAGAATAGGACTGCAGGATTCATTTCATTTGAATCTGTCATAACTGGGTGATGTACTGTAATATAATAATAATCTATTACACGCTGTCTGTCAGCATGGGAGGTTGTGTGTGTGCGTGTGTAAGTTTGTAGGTGTGTATGTATGTGAGCTAGCCTGCGTCACTGTGTGTGAGTGTGTGTGTGTGTGTGTGTGTGTGTTAGTTTGAGCATGCTAGTCTATGTGAGCCTGTGTGTGTGTGTTTGTGTGTGTGTTTGTGTGTGTTAGTTTGAGCATGCTAGTCTATGTGAGCCTGTGTGTGTGTGTGTATGTGTGTGTGTGTGTTTGTGTGTGTGTTTGTGTGTGTGTTTGTGCGTGTGTTTGTGCGTGTGTTTGTGTGTGTGTTTGTGCGTGTGTTTGTGTGTGTGTGTGTTAGTTTGAGCATGCTGGTCTGTGTGAGCCTGTGTGTGTGTGTTTGTGCGTGTGTTTGTGCGTGTGTTTGTGTTTGTGTGTTAGTTTGAGCATGCTAGTCTATGTGAGCCTGTGTGTGTGTGTGTGTGTGTGAGGTGTATTTATATGTGTGCTTGTGCCATTGTCGAAGTGTGTGTGCCATACAGTGTGTCGGTGGGCCCAGCGGGGTGTGTCATACCGTTGCTATGACTACAGAGCCAGAGGTGTTGACGATGCACCATTCCTTACACAGCGTGTGTGTGTGAGTACTGGCTCATTGGTAAGCGCCTATGAGCCAGTACCCAAGCGACGTGTGTGAGAATCCCATTGGACGCAGATGGCAGGAAATGCCTCCGCAATGGCAGCGGCCAAGTTGGAACCCGCAAGACACGAGGGTCCCCATCCCAGTATAGAGCCCCGAGTCCCCCCCCACATCCCCCCCAAACGTCTCGCTCAGCGATGCCTGACGTGGATTTTGCGTTTGACGTGGGAAAAGATTTATACGACTTCTGTAAAACCAGTGATCAATTTGCAGCAATTACTGCAGTTTTAAGGGTTTTAGAGGAAGGTATAAATTAATGCTTAGGCAACCGCGGTAAAAATCCCTTCATGGCTGGCGGTCTGAATGAGAGGTTGATTTTAAGTGGTGGTAATTAGATTGCATTTGTATGGAGCAGCATTTGAAAATGATTATTTTGTTACCTACACATAACCTTCTGTTATTCTCAGAGGGGATGCTAGCTATTTAAAACAAGGGCCAAACCAGATGTTTTGGGAACCAATAGAGGAATCCCATTTCACTTCCTACTGTTTTTTTTGATAGAATTGTTTTAGTGGAATGTTACTTCATGAATAGGATACTCTGAAACCACGCATTGAAATTGTTTTGGCGTTTGAAGTTCCCAGCCTGAGTTGAAGCCGTCGCGTCTCAGATGCGTCCACAGCGAGCATTAGCTAGTCACAAGGATTAGAAGTTAACTGCAGCCCCAAAACGCCGCCCTTTGAGGAAAATGAGTTTTTCAAAAGGCCACAATTTGCTTTGACAGTGGAGGCGGAGCAGGGAAGTTTTCATTTTGATTCAATTATTGGTATCGTTTCATGTCACCATTCTCCGGGCCCTCAGATTTCAGAGGGCAGTGTAAGCTGACCCGTCCATCCGTACGGGGCCTAAATCCTTCTGTATACCCGCAAAACAAATGTTATCTTAGAACGCAAGACAGATGACGTACAGTAAGGAGAGGTTTGCTTCTGGTGATACAGTATATGGAGATGCACCATTTGTTGCATTTTCAGAGCATACTATAGACCCTGCCACTGCTGGTATTAAGCATATTTAGACCTTTGCTACATGATTAATTAGCAATGGCATAAATCTGTAATCTGACGTGCCAGATGGATTGTTGTCACAAGTCGATGTGGGGAGTCGTACGTTAAAACTGTTTGTGAAGGGCAGGCAGAAAAATACTGTTACTGATAGGATGAACCGACTGGTGGTTTTCTCGGTCGGCACACCTAAACCACGCCCGTATAGCTATCAACACCATGCTGATTGGATAGTTCAGTTGCTACTTGGACACATTCACAAAGATTCCGAGGCTTCTACCCCTCCTCATGTATCATACACAGACTCACACTGTCCTCTACCCCTCCCCTTGTAGCCACATGCTCTCCTGTGCATTGTGTTCCAAAACATAGACAGTGAGTTGGGGATATAATAGAGGAATGTACTGTATCATTAGTGTTTTTAACACCCACAAGATTACAATAAGCTTTCATGTAAGAATGAAGTCAGCGAGCTAGCAAGCCAAAACATGCATGTTATTACGCTAATATACAGTAGATTTGGTGGAAAATGGTCACAGGTTGTCCACCGTTTTAAATTGAAACCACACACACCTCAAGAAATCTGCAGTAACATTAATCTTCTGCAGGAAACCATTCAAGCATGGAAGACACACAGATAACACACTGGATGCACGCACACACACACACACACGCACGCACTCACGCACGCACACACACGCACACACGCGCACACACACGCACGCACACACACGCACTTACACGCACACACACAGGGTCAGACACTACCAAACTTGAGAGGGGCGGTCAAAAAGACAATATATATCATCTGACATCAAACACTGTGTGTGTGTGTGTGTGTGTCTGTGGGGGGAATTGGGGGGTTGGGGGGGTTAAAGCCTTAATTCCACTGCAACCTCATAAAAAGCCAATAGTGAGACAACTGCTTGAGAATTGATGGTCTGACGCCAAAGACCCTGCTGTTTAGGGTGCGCAGGGGCTCGATAAAAACAAAGGTACAAAGAGACACCTATGGAAACACATTGTCGGCCAATACACAGCTATTTACACAGACCGGCTTGTCGGGGCGGACAGGGCCACCATCAAAGAATTTTACAAGCAAATGTATTCTCACTATGTAAGCATTTGGATGTCCTGTTTTCACGTCTCTCCTTTAATGGCTGTGGTACCACGTCATTTG
The DNA here is from genome assembly GCA_025399855.1 of Forbesichthys papilliferus. Lineage (NCBI taxonomy): Eukaryota > Metazoa > Chordata > Actinopteri > Percopsiformes > Amblyopsidae > Forbesichthys > Forbesichthys papilliferus. The sequence continues at coordinate 3,918 of JAODOY010011109.1, read as the reverse complement.
TAACACGGGTCAACAGCCGAGGATGAAGAAAATTAGACGTGGGAAGCCGCCTCACCCCGCTTGGGATGAGCTGTCAATCACTTTGTGGCACATGTGTATGACACCCATGGCACAAGAACCAAGTTACCATGGTGCAAAGACACAGTACAACGCTTGGTTCAGTGTATTGTACTTTAAAAGGTATCAGTCAGTCATTCTGCAGACAGCTTGTTGATATCTGAAGTCGAGCCAAACGGATACACCTCTCCCTTCACTGCCATAGGGTGCTCGCGCTAAAGCTCTGCCCCACACGTTGCGGTCTGCTACAGTAGGTACGGTAACAATTACAACTCAGAAAGGTTACAGACTTTGTCAATGTCAATGTTTAAAAAGGCAGGGTTAGACATTTTGGAGAATGCATGCTAACTTCAAGCTTAAATCAAAACAAACTCCCTCAGAAGCTCCACCCCACACATTGAAACGCACTGCGAAGCCTAGAGCAATGTTGTTGTTAGCGATGTTTGCCACTTTATTTATGTTCCTATTTACGGAACCAGAGCATGTGTAGAAATGTTTATGTATTTTTAAAAAAAAAATTTCTCAGCACTTCACAGAGAACGGTAAGAAATGCGAGGAGATATTTGGTAAATTTGACTAAATGTCAAATTCAGTTATTGTAAGATTACAATTAGTTTACAATAACTGACTACACATTTAAAGTACATTTTAAACCTGCTTCAAAAAGTCTAATCAGACAATAACATGTATGCATTTATTTTTCTTCATTTGAAATGCCCAGCCAGCATTTTCAGCCATGGATGAGGGAATCTCAAGGGCTTAGTGCCCGAGCATGTGTCAAGTATTTCACATAACCTGGCACTCATTGTGAAGCTCTTTTACAAACCATAAAAATATTCATTTCGCCACTGACCTGTTTTCCAATATAGTCTCCAAACCCGTAAAATGGTTTGCTTTTCATTTATTTTTATTTGAGGAACTGTGAAATGCAAATGTTTGTTTGCTCGCCTGTAAAAAAAACAAAAGAGGAGAAAAAAAAACTGAGAGGGTATCTTAAAAGAGAAGGTTTAATGTGAAATATGAATTCTGGACGATTTTACATCATCTCTAACATAAACATGGAGAAAAGGCTGTGGGTTTTACAGTGCACGTCTTTTTGTGCTGTTAAATGAGTGTACCTTGGCAGGCTACAGTGTACACACACTGATGTTGTGCCTTATTTGCCAGTCTCCCTACAAGCCTCAGCGCTCTCGAGGCTTGTAGGGAGACCTACCTACGCTGACCTCTTTACAGCGCGCTCGATTAGCCATGTTTTTGTGTCAAAAATGACGGGACTGGCTGGCTGTGGTCAAATGTACATTTAGATTTATAACTAAAGCAACCAAGGACATGGCTAACGAGGCCTGTTGACTTTTGTTGAGATGCAGTGTGTGGCTCCGCCGGTAAACATTTCCCTGACTGGAGGCTCTTCCAACTCAGAAGATAAGTACGACCTTGGTGTTAGACAGATTTTGTTTTCCCCCTCAGCCCATTTAGTTTACAGTCCCTGTTGGACTTCTAGTTGTTTCTAGCTAGAAAGAAAGAATCTTTTTTTTTTTTTGGAAAACAATAACGTCTGTGTTACTGTTGCGGGAGATTTATTGTTCCCAGTGTATCAAGTCTTTCTCAAACATTTACAAATAATACAAAGGCACATGCTGGAAGTTTATGCTGGAGGCAAGGCCACGTCTGTGTAATCAAATATGATTATGAGTATCAAGATAATCAAACACACCACATATGCGTAAAAATAAAAAATAAAAAAAAGAATAACAAATAAACTGCACGGCCATAAATTATTCACCAGGTTGTTGCCCAAATCCACAGAAATATGTCTGAGACATACATTGCATACCAATTCAGATTTCACAATTCCGCTAGGAACCATCAATTACGCTCTGCTGAACACTTGAAACTAGCGTTGAATTTTCAGAAACCTCTCAGGGGAACAAGTCTCAGCGTAAACAGTGATGTTATTATTAAAAGTCTCATCGTGCCAGTTGTTCCTCGTACAAAAGAAGGACTGAGCTCGGTGTTCACTGGAAAGCCAGAGCGGTCTGCAGATGCAATGCAGCCCAATAAGCCCATGTAAACAAAGAGGGGGTATTGACAGTCTTGTCCAAGAAGTACGGTCAGCTCTGTTGTGTCCATGTGCAATGAGGAACATGCTTGGCAAAAGTCTGCAAGCCCTTCTTGGAATCATGTAAGCTAGGGGGGTAGTGTTTAGGAGTGTCACAGAAAATGAAGTGTGAAAGGCAGAATTGGATGTCTTTCATCACCTGGGCTGCTAAACATATTTGAAGGGATGTTTTAAATGACATAACCTCTCTCTACACGGTTGGATGTTCATTGTGATTATACACAAGCTGACATCTTAATCGTGCGAATCGATTTCCAAGAATCAATCGCCAGCCAATCAAAATGTTGCTATGTGGTTAAGGGGTGCTGATTTTGACATTTATGTTTATTCATTAAAATATAGCTTTATTTTCCGAATAAAATACATAAATAAAACAAAACATTCCTTTTCTACTAAGGGTGTTTTCACTGTACGTCAGTCCAGATCTTCGCCAATTTCCTCGTGGCAGGTTTGTTTTTGCACAGGAACATTTGTTAATAGTATTTGCTATGTTGCTGACATCGTCTCACTCAAATACGTAGGTAGAAACTTAGAGCAGCTATACATTTAGTGCAATTTGTTATAAATGCTTTAGACATGCGTCAGCTATTGGGAGTGAAATACTCTGAGAATATCTGCTCTGACTGATTGTCCCTGTCCCTATGTATGTCACATTAGATGTTTCACTGTGTCTGAAGATAATAATAATACGACGAAGAAGAAGAACTGTATTTTCATAGCAGTTTTCACATAATACTTAATAATAATAATAATAATAATAACAAAATGCTTTACAGAGAGGGCATACATGCACAATCATGATTCCCAGAATAAAATACAGAAAAACAACATAAGGAACTTAAAATGGTTAAAGGAATCAAATAAATAAATAGTTAATAAATAAATAAGATGGTAGGAGGAGAACACGTCTTTTATCCCTGCTGCTGGTATGACAGAATGCATAATAGCCCCATAACACACGGGTATGGCGTAATAATAATAATACGCTCAGCTGAAAATGAGTAAACTGTTAGATATACCGTGCTTTCAAGTAGGCCTGTGTTATATGACCAATCATGGCTATCATCGACCATGCCTAATGGTCACATGAATGCACACCAATGCTCACAGCTACAACAGGTTTGTTAACGTCGCTTAGCAACCGCAAACCTGAGCTCCAGAGGAGGAACGGGTTTGGCTTTTGGATTGTTGTATTAAAACGTCTTGTTCTATTTATTCATTTTTTGCTAAACCTATCATTGCAACTCTCGTTGTTGTGCAACAGAGGTCCCAGATAATGCATGTTGCATTTGACTCACCAAACATTTTGGGAAAACATATTGTTAAAAAAAAACAATAAAACCTACAAGATGCTAAGTGCATGAAAGTGTAAAATTAATGAAGCAAATCTTTACAGATGGAAGTTGGCCTATGTGTATCATTGGGAAACATATAGGCCACACATATAGTATAGGCCAACTCAAAGAAGAGAACAAACCTCAAACATTTATTTGTTTTTAAGTTAAATCAATAGCACATCAAATCAAAACAATAAAATGGTAGCGTATATACTCTGAGTGCATCCTGTATCGGCTTACAAACAAGCCCTGGAAAGACTGGCTTGTATTCCCCCCCCACGCGTCACGGAACAGCAAACACACTGTCAAACTCCATGGAGCATCGGGGACGGCGGCGGGACTGGTAATGCACGGCAGCAGGTACGTGTTAGCCTGGCCAATCGAGGGAGGGGAAGGGGGGGGGGG
>JAODOY010011108.1:31970-53655 GCA_025399855.1 Forbesichthys papilliferus | reverse complement strand
TCTCTCTCTCTCTCTCTCTCTCTCTCTCTCTCTCTCTCTCTCTCTCTCTCTCTCTATCTCTCTCTCTCTCTCCCTCTTTACCTCGACTGTCCACATAGCCGCTCAGCATTGATTTGGCCTCTCGTATTCACAGACACGTTAGTCTGATAACTGGATGTTTACAGGAATATGTTCCCTCTTCTGAGCCCATAAACATCCAGCCTATTTGCTAGCTACAGGCTTTTTCTTTACTGCTTGATGGCTGTGGCTAACTCAGTATGTCAGTCTGCAAGATAGGATGGGGCTTTGGTTCTGTGTCAGCGTTCTGCCCAACGCCCTCTTATAAGGTTCAGCACTCTGCTGTTGCTATTGTTCCTATTCACATATTTTTGCCATATTCTCTCCTCTCTCCCTGTCTTTCTTTCTCTTTTGTTTCTCTCTTTCCTGATATCACTGACTCTCTCTCTCTCTCTCTCTCTCTCTCTCTCTCTCTCTCTCTCTCTCTCTCTCTCTCTCTCTCTCTCTCTGTCTGCAGAAGAAACTGGTGTTGACATTTCACACATCAACGCCTGCAGCGTGTAAGCACTTATGGAAATGTGGGGTAGAAAACCAAGCCTTTTACAAGTGAGTTGTACACAAACACACGTACGCATGCGTGCGCACGCACACGAAGCACATTTGCATGATAATGTAGTCCCCTGAATCTGAAGCTGACGTGAATAAACAAAGTTGACAAACCTATAAGAAATATTTGTATTACGCTATTAGGAAACATAAATATCAAGTTGCAGCTACCTTTAACTGTGGATACAGTATTGGGTTGGTACAGTAACGGCTCATGTGTCCATGGAAAAACAAATGGTGGGAAGTGTTAGGTGTCAGACAAGCATCAAAGCCCTTTAATCAAATTCAATTAAATTGAGTTTGGAAATGGAAAACCAAGCATATCTTTGAAAACATCCATGCATGCAAGCTTCTGTACCCACAAACACAGAGACAAAGGCAAAGTGGGCATTGGAGCAGACACACACATACATGCATATACTGTATACTGTATACACCTGACATAAGCAGCGAGCGTACACACATACACACACACGCAAACATGGCAGAGGTCTGGGTGAAGTTCACCTTGGAAAACCTATATATGCTGTGTTTTTGTGTCAGGAGTCACGGACAACAGCTAACTGCTGATGTGTAAATCAAGCGTAGCGACAATAGTTCATGCAGGCCACAAAGTCACGCCTGGGCCACGCTTAATCTCAATTGTCATCTGATCAAAATCAGCTCACTGCCCAGCTGATCTCAGTGACCAGACTGCTCAGACGATCCCGGCAAAGCATAGGATTGGCCAATCTAGTCAGGGCGCTTATTTCAGCGTCCTTAGCCTACACCAATTCTTAGCGCTTCATCTGCGAGCTTTTTAGCATTCCACCACTTCCCCGCCTCCTCCTGTAATGCTGTGTTTGATTACTGAATGTCACGGCGTTGTCATTGATGTTTGCTCTGTTCTGTACCTTGTGGGGGGGGGGGGGTTTGCTGCACTCCCTGCTTTGGGCTTTCTATGTACGCGCATGAAAAGGGCTTTCCTTGTATGCTCAGGGAAGGCCAGGGAGCTCCCGGAACAGAGCCATACCTCCAAATATAAAATATTTATTCTGACTATAGTGGTCCTGAATGATCTGCTGTTATTTATCAGCAGTTATTTATATGTATGTATCTGTTCCCTTAAGAAAAACACTTAGGAGCAACAAGGGTCACAATAAGAGGGTTTGAGTTAACGATTTTTCTATAGCCATGAAAGCAACAGTCCATTATGTGTGCTACTGATCTGTGGATGCCATAATTCCTTTGCAACGTTTGCATTTTCTCTCTGTATCCCCATCAACCACCCTGTCTATCTCTCACAGATGTGCTAAATCGAGCCAGATAAAGACGGTCTCCAGCAGCAACATCTTCTTCAAGGGGAGCAGGTTCAGATACAGGTGCACACGAGAGCATTCTGCCTGTCACCAGCTGCAGCCTGCTGTGGCTTACCAAACAGCTATAGGCTGTTGATTAAAAACAATAATGTTTACGTTATTTTAATTGATCGCACTTATCAATACTTGCCTTTTGCTCCCTTACATATCGCTAAATCGAGCCAATGAGTTCAGTAGACTATAGGCCAGTGATTCCCAACCTGGGGTCCACGCCCCCCCCACCCCAGGGGGTCGCTAGGGGGGGGGGGGGCCTTGATCTCATTTGCTTTGAAAGGTCAAACATGCATTAAAGGGAAAAAGTTTGTGAACCACTGCTATAAGATACAGCACTAACAAATGTATAGGTCAACTTTATTCTATGGTGACATTAGACATTTGCATGTTTTTCTGCATTCATGGGGTTGTATGATGTAAACTGAATATACAGATTAACAGGAATCATTACAGTACAAGCCACAAAAATAGGCTTCTTCCTCTTGCACTGTGAAATATCGCTGCCTACATATTCCTCCATGGCATTATGAAGTCATTTCTGACAGCTTTCAATCTAGAAAAAATGTTATGTCTCCAAAAGTGGTTTACAGCCTTTTGACACGCACAGCTGATAGTCTGTCCGAATAGTGCTGGTCCTTGTCAGACGCGTACGATAGATAGGCCTTGGAAAGACTATGTTTTATTTATACAAGGAGTTGCGCCTGGTAGAACATGCCAGAAGACTACCCGCTTGTTTATTAAGGTGTTTATTGCGTTGATATCATTAGGTTACTACTTGGCGCAGAGCCGTCGCTGGTGGGGTGAAGGTGGTGACAATTATAGTGGTGGCCCCACAAAATCTAACATACTATATATATATATGCTACCTGTTCTGTGAATAATTCTAACATACATATTAGTTGTATGCCTAAGGTGAAAACCACAATATACATGCAATTTATTGAACAGTTATATCTGCTCCCCTCCACTCATGAAAAATTGTTTAGTTCAATCAGAATGTTTTTTTTAGGGATTGCACAGATATAATACAAATACTAGAATACAGAGATCGGAAATTGGTCCGATACTGACTTCAATAGCTGGATCGGTATCGGTGACAATTGGAGAGTTGTAACAGATCTATGGGGCTGATCCAATTAATTAATTTACGCGAGTAGGTCTGCTGTCAAGCATCAGCCATGTCTATCCTGCCCAGGCCACACTATCTATCAGCAGCAGGTTTCTAAAATGCATCTAAATCCAAGATTGGCTGTCATTTACTTTACAATTTAACTTTAAACTTAATTTAACACTGCAATCGGATCGGTACTCGGTATTGGCCGATACCCATAGTGCCGGTATCAACTGAAAAAACTGGATTGTGCCATCCCTAGTTTTTTTTCTACACACACCTGTTATGGTGCAGTTGACGTGTGCAGGGAGACACACACACACGAAACAGCAGAACTTGGGGAAGTGAACATGGGCAGATGACCGCCAGTCGGAAACACACCGTCATCGGCGAAGCAAACCAGGGAATGAGGTGCGCCGCCCTTTGGCACAACCCCGGACGTTACAAAGCCGCATTCATCGCACCGTAAATGTAAATGCAATATCGAAATTGTGGAAATCTGGCGAGTTATTTATTATGTCTAAATATTTAAGAAGTCAAGTCAGTTTTTATTTTTAATTTAAATTTAATTTATTTATTTATTTTAATTGTGTATATAAAGCCCTTAATCACTGTTTTGCAAAACATTTCTTAAGATCTGAAATGTAGCCTATTGTTCTGCAGTTTCCTATAGTACAGTTTAAAGCTGGTGTAGGTCTCCCTCCATTAGATCAGTGCTCTGCTTTAGGCCTACTGGTTGTCGGCTATGAAACAGTGATATTCTATCTAACAGTAGACTACTGTAGGTAATGGTGAATCCTTCCCTATGTGAAGTTAGTTCCAATAATGTTTGGTGCATTCTAGCTATGCTTATGGCTAGTTATAGTGCCATATACAGAGTTGTAGTTCATACTCGAAAGATTCTTACCCTGTTTTGTCAATTTCCAATGCAACAAACAGAAGTTTGAAAAGGATCTATAGCCTACAAGTTTCAGCCTCTTCTATTAATTAGCACTACGTCACATAAGCATAACATAACATAAACATAACTACCCTCATAAGCTCGACAACTTTCCAGAAGTGAGGAGGTTGTCATTGTACAGTAGCCTATGAATAAATATGGGTGGAGGCCCAGAATCCTATAGATTAATATATAATTAATTAATCAAAATAAACATGTTATTTTGACAGGCCTACTAATAACTCAAAATGGATCTCATACTTTGACTTGTTAACCTTGATATTCTCCTCAAAAAAGCTCCTCATCACTTCACACTGATGCTCAGGCATTGTGAGTACGAGTCACATATAAATAGATAATTTCATATACAGTACTGTATGCCAACTATCTACGTATTTTACAACATGCACATCACAAGGTAAATCTATGTTCCAGCTCTGATGTGAAAGTAAAACTCCTTGTACGTTTTGCCTCTGTCAATTTACGTATGTCAATAAGCGCATGTAAGCCAAGCTAAGGTTCAATGTTTTTTGTTTTTTTTGTAAGCTAACATTGAATCAATGGGAGCCCATGTTTGTGAGTTTTACCCATCTAAAATGGCTCCTTTAATGCTTGTGAACTACACCTACAGTATATTTACCGTACAGTATACTTGGCCCACAGTGTCTCCTAACATCAAACAATGTGCTAATGGATTTGTAGGCATTGATGGCTTGGACTACAAGAAACCCATCACCTGTTGAGGCTAATGGGACGTCTGGCAGCCCATTAAGCTTTTTAGAGGCCAATATTCTATCAGCAGCTACGAGCAAAAACTGATCTGAAGTTAGACAGTATTCTGTAGGGGTAAACGTATGAAAATATGAGCTGAATAATTGATCATTCAAAATACATGAAATTAATCCATAAATTATCGAAAAATACTTCTTTCTTTTTGCAATGTCAAGATGGCTGTTTGGGTTCAAATACCTGTCACTGGCATTTACCATCATTTTCAAATCTGGTATTCTCATTGAATAATCAGCAAAATAATCTATAAAATATTGAATATGGGAAATAATGGCAATAATCAATCATTAGTTGCTAACTTATTACAGTTATATACAGTATTATTATAAGGGCTGCATTTATATAGCGCTTTTCCAACCTTCCAGCCACTCAAAGCGCTGTACAACATCGCCTCATTCACACACCAATGGTAGTGTTAGCCATGCAAGGTGTCACCTGACCACCGGGAGCAGTATAGGGTTAGCTGTCTTGCTCAGGGACACCTCAACACTTGGTGAGGAGTTAGCGGGGTTTGAACCAGCAACTTCTGGATCACCTATCACCGCTCTACCTATACTGCGCTTACAGTAAATTCTTACAGTTTAAAGCCGTGTTCAGACGTTAAAATGAGTTGTTACGGTTACGAATCTGAAATGGTTGTTACGGTTGTTATGGGAAACACCAGGTCTCATTACGCCACTTGTGATTTGTCAACTGTCAAAAAGCGGGTGACATAGGGCGTTTATTTTAAGCGCCCAAGACTCCGTAGGGTTATAATGTAAAAAAGAGGCTGACAGTTTCCACAAAATAAGTTACGTCTGAACGCAGCCTAATGCACTTAAACTGTGTTTGTGTCTGTGGACAGTGGGAAGGTAGCCAAGGAGGTGATGGAAGCCAGCTCTAAGATTCAGAGAGAACCACCAGAGGTTTGCAGGTAAAACAATGACAAATCATTTAAAACCCTGTTTATAAATAAAAGCTCTCTGGGCTCTAAAGTTGAATATTCTGGAGTAAACTGCATTTAATAATTACAGGGAACAATTTGGAACCTGCAGCAATTCTAATAAAATAATTTAAAAAATAATTATTACTGTATTATAATAAAATGCAGATGAACCCTGGAGGTACATATTAAAACGGTATATATTAAGGATCAAGCTAGCGGACATAGCTACGTATTTCTGTATTTGGAGTAGCACGTCCAATAGGCCAATACTGTAGCTACTACAGTAGCTGCATGTGCTCATGTTGATGTCAATTAAAGGTATAGTCAGCTATTGCAAGCTACAGTATAAACAACAAGTGGCAAACACAGCTCTCAACAACAATGCCCTTGGCTTTGCAATGGGTTTAAATGTGTGGGGAGGGAGCTCGCTTTGTTTTGAGCAAACAGACTCAAGCGTTCTAGAGAATAACTGACCCGGCCTTTAATTACCACTTATGTGGCACCTTCTTCCCAGAGCCCAGTTGGGTCACAGTCGGAGTTATAACTCCCTCAGCCACAAGAACCTCATCATGAACATGGAGCCTCTGGTTCCAGCGCTGCCCTCCACTGATGAGCAGGAGGAGATGACCACAGACAATGGTAGGAGCCCGCCCACCGCACACCGTAGTGCGTTGGCCCTGTTGCCACGGGGACACTAAACACAGTCGACTAAAAATACCCTTCCCATGACCTTCCCCGAGGATACCACAACACAGCTGTGTGTGTGTGCGTGCGTGCGTGCGTGCGTGTGTGCGTATGTGCGTATGTGTCACACAGCCTTGCGTGCGTGTGTGTGTGTGTGAAAGCACACCCTATGATGTCATGGAAACCACCTCAGAACCCCAGCTGTGGTCAGCATTAATGAAAACCTAATTAGCACTTATTTATTTGGCTCTGAGGCCTCCGCCTCTATGCACGTGCACGTGCCATAGCGTGCACGTGCTGTAGCGTGCACACAATTAACGTGTTCTTAGTAGTTGAGGAACTGGGTGTGAAAGGTCGCAATTGCCGGTGTTAGCCCATCTGGTCTCATCTTGCTTAGTGCACTGTGGGTGCATGTGTGTGTGTGTGTGTGTGTGCATGTGTGTGTGTAGGACTCCACTGACCATGCACAGTAGTGAAGACTAAGGTAACACTAAAGTGACGGCCCACAGCCATTTTATGGGAACAATGAGGTTGTCTTTCACTGTGGCTTTAAAGTGTAACTGCACACTAAAATGTGTTTTTATTTTTATTTTTTTTCATTCAGCCAAGTGCTTACAGTTCAATGTTCAAAGTCCCCCAAAACCTTTTTTACCATCTTCTTGTCTGAGAATTGTTGTGGGTGACTATTCTTCAAGCTTCAGAAGGTCACTTCATTGTTAATAACACATACTGTTTGAAAGCATAAAAGTGGGATTTTATGTATTTATTGTGTTAATTGATGGTATATACACACTCACATTCACTGTACTGTATGAGTGAAATAGGCATCTTTTTCAAGTCACCGGTGAAGATATTCAGACTTATGAGGATATTTATGATCATCCCGATAATGGAAATTCAGAGTTGTTTTGATCGTTGAAAGCTTGTTCTCGTTGAACTGCAGTGTGATATCTTTTTCAGTGTGGTGAGCTATTAGTCAGGCCGTGCTATGCACCATTATAATTAATGAGTAACATTGATGTCTGGGTTGGAAAAAAAAGTGAACCTGTTGGTTTTGATACCACAGTTATAACGTCTGTTGTAACAGTTAGTTCAGCTATTGATGCCAGGCTCATAGCTGGTTATGGATTCCTCCCCTGGGAAGGGAATTGGATGCATAGAGAAGTCTTCCCACAAGGGATGGCTTGGCAGAGCATGAATGGGATGCCCCAGAGATAACAATGGAAAGGGTAGATCCCATATTCCACAGACACAGTTTTTTATACAGGGTGTTTATATGCTAACGTGGGAGAACAGGGAAAGTTCACCTCCAAGCTGCTCAAGGAAACACAGTGAGAAGGCTTATTCAACCTTGGGACAAGCACATGTTGACAATAGCTGGGTTTACATGGACACTTTTTTGTCTATTTTAATGTAATGCTTCCGAATGAAGATTTTGGGTAGCGTGTTAACCTGTTGACCTGTGACATGGAATGTCATCTAATTGGGTCTGGTGTTTACATGTGCCGTTGCAATTAACCGTAATAGATGTTAAGCATGCACAGTACACACATAGGCTTATTGAAATGAAACGTGTGTGCCACTAGCTGGTGTGTGCCACTAGCAAACAGGCTAAAACCATCTAGCCTTTGGCACGTCAGGGTTGAGTGAGTAAATATATATGTCTCCAGGTGAAGTTACCATAGCTCCCATTAACTTTTTTAAGCATGTCGCAAATGTTTTGTCCAGACTTTGTACAGCGGATGTGCAGAATATGGCCTTGTCTTTTCAATTCGGCTTTCACACATATGGCCCTATCTTACAACTAGTGGAATGTGGCGCGAAGCATTATCAATATAAATATATGTATAAATATAGTATCGCCTATAGTGGGTGCACAACGCGCACACACTCTGCTTGTTACACATATATTTAGCACATTTGCAAAGGTATCACATTTAGAAAAGTACAATGTAAAATATTATTCGTGTGTAGCCTAGATCAACATATTTTAGGGATCTCGCTATTGCCTAGATGGTCTGCCCTGGCGCGTTCACAACCCTGCCGATATTATAGCAATCCGCCTATGATGCAAGCGTGCCTGGATTTTTTAAGGGAGGGTTAGTCATTCTCAAGATTGCAAACTTTTTGGCTTAAATCAAAACAATATTCCTCCACTGCGCCGCCTCACAGGTTGAAATGAACCGGTGTTCGCCACTTCCTTTGCGTTCATATTTACGGAGTCAGGGCTGTGTAGAAGTATCTAGCGAAATGCGAGGAGATATTTGGTGAATTTGACAAAACGTGTATTAGCTTGCATTTAGCTTGTAATTTAGCTTGCAGTAGCTGACTTTAAAAGGTATCAGTCAGCGTGATGAAAAAATAATCAGATACTTCTACACAGCCCTGGTTCCGTAAATAGGAACATAAATAAAGTGATGAACACGCAACACACTTTGCTTCACAATGCATTTCGATGTGCGGAGCGGTGCCGCAGAAGGCTCGGAAGAACATTGTTTTAATTTGAGCTTGAATTTAGCAAGCATTCTCGAGAATGACTGACCCTGCCTTTTAAAGGGATTGGGAGATGAGACACGGATTGGTTCATCGTATGTTACGTCCCAAAACACACCCATGAATAATGAAGTCCAACCCTTTTGAACTATGTGCCCGGTGCACTGACCATTTACCTGCTGTTAAAATAGCAAACATGGATTTGGACACGGGGCATGTGCAGAATAACGCAATCAGGAAGAAACAACTTTTACATGGTATACTATATATACAATATATAGTATATCAGTATATACTGTATATACTATTCCTCTTTCAATTCGGTTACCTCTCTGCTTCAGAATAAAAGTTCAATCTGGTTGGCCCTTTCTCTTACGATTAACGTGTTTATATGGAGTATTTTCATTTGGGTTGGGCCTTTAACCCAAATCCAATTAGAATAATAGGGTCCATGCAGCTAATGTTGACATGTCAATTAGTTCTGCCAACCAAAATGGCTTGTAGAACTGCATGCTTATTAAGTATGTCAAAATGGACATGTTTGAGATTAAATATTTGATCTTATATATTACAACAAAGTGATGACGTTGAAGGGTAAGGAAAAGGTATATCTGCACAAAAAAGGGCCCTTTAAGGTTTTTCCACTCAAAGATATATCCTGTACACATGCTCCCTGGTCTGTCGAGATCTCTCCTCTGTTCCCTTTTCTTCCTCTCTCCAGTCTCTTGATTCTTGCGTTCCCATCCTCTTTTTCCTTTATAGGCCCCATATTTTAGGTTTATCCATGTTGTATGGTCAGTTGTGTTGTCAGAAGGGACCTAAAGTACCTGACTAACAACCTGTGTGACTCCTCCCACTCTCAGTGAGATAGCCAATCAATGTAGGGCATGTTAAATAAGTTAACGTCAACTGAAACAGAAGTCAACTATAAACAATAAAAAATAAACACTTTGTGGACACGGGCCTTACATTGGATTTTCACCAGTTTCTCAACCCCCAAATCTTTACTAGCCCCCCCCCCCCCCCCCCCACACACACACACACACACACACACACCCACCCACCCACACACACACACGTACACACGTACACACACACGCACACATGCACCTGAAGGGTCTTCTCTCTGCTCTCTCTCTTCATAGATGATGTCTTGTCTTTCTTTCACACCTTCTCTGGCAGACTCAATTTATGTCTGTTGCTCGCTCTCTCTCTGTCTCTCTCTCTCTCTCTCTCTCTCTGTCTCTCACTCTCTGTCTCTCTCTCACTCTCTGTCTCTCTCTCTCTCCACTTATCTCCTCAACCCCATTTAGAGGAAAAATCAATTCTGTCTTGCTCAGGGTCAGAGAGCTCTTACTAGTAACCAGCTCCCATGTAGAGGGCATGATGTTCCCCGACAGTAAGTAGTCTGTCACTTTGAGTGATAATACTAGAGTGTAAAATTAGATGTTGTTGCAGCTGCCGCATTACATTCTGCCTCTCTGTGTTGTATGCTGCTTAATAAAGCAAAATGTGTTCATGTATCAAATGTATGTGATTCATATGTCTATTTTTGTTCAATATGTGTATTGTTCTGCAATGCTTATTGTTTTGCTGCTATCTGATATCAGATAACCACTGTTGATTCTTAAAAATAACTTTGCAACAGGCCATAAAGTAGAATTGTAATGTGTATACTTACTCATTGGCTGAGATGAAAAGATTAGATTGTTGTACAATCTGTTTGCCGTATAATTAGCCAGCTGCTACTAAACTAACTAAAAGACTAAAGGATAAAGTGTATGAGAGAGAGAGAGAGAGAGAGAGAGAGAGAGAGAGAGAGAGAGACATCTAGGATCACCGGCTAAATTGGGAGCACTGATCTCCGGGCTCTCAGAAGGCAAACTGGAAGATTACTCAAGGTCAATGTCAAAAAGGCATCTTGATCGTACTTTGTTGTCCTAATGTTCTCCCCATTTGTCTTATATTGTCCCTGACACACACGCACACACAAACATCTATTTGGTCTGAAGCAGCAAACACATTTCTGTCAAAACAATAATGTCATATTAATATGAACTATAATTAACTAAAGACAGAAACATTTGAATCCATAGAGATTGAGAGACTATCGGAGAAGTGTTGTCATTTAGGACGCTTCCCTTATGCTTCGTTTCAGACAAATATGAGATTCACATCAAATTCCCAGATACTATTAGGCTCTGTGCATAACAATAGAACAGTTAAGACTGATGGCACCACATTTGTACAACTCTATTATAATATATTATATGATATGATATTGTATTGTATTGTATTATATTATATATTTATACTGTATGTGTTTCATTATGAATGTGCACATGGGGTTGGTGTCTCCAAGTGTGTGCCTGACATTGACATCCATTCAAACAGAATGATGGGGCAGCATTTGCTGATAGTAAGAGAGATTTGATGCAATAAAATGTGATTGCTAATTTTGCTCGTTGTGCACGACAATATACCGTAGATTAAATCAACCAATCAAGTTACTAGGTCATGACCACATGACCACTTAAACTTGCTAGACACTTCAGTGTTATTTTATATAACCCTTAATCACAGCATTCGCTGTACAAGCGCAAATATCGCATGGAAGCGAACAACACCCCCTTAACCTGCTCCTCTTGTGAACATTGAATAAGGAGTATTTGTCTGCTTTCCAGTACTTTACGTTCTCCCGCACGTTACTCACAAGATGCCGATAGTGGAACAGCAAAGGGCATTGCATATGCCAGCGCATGCTGAGACCTGCCGGTGTCTAATCAGTGTTAGATTAGCTGATCTTCCATCAGCAGAAGCAGCTGCTTATATAGACACCCCAGCTCCAGGGCTGACCCTGCTGTAATGCCTCCTCTGCTCTTTGTTAACATGTGACATTTACTGGAGACATTGACGGGAGTGTGTGTGTGTGTGTGTGTGTGTGTGTGTGTGTGTGTGTGTGTGTGTGTGTGTGTGTGTGTGTGCGTGTGAGTGTGTGTGTGTGTGAGAAGGAGAGGGAGAGAGATAGAGAGAAAGAATGGGTGGGTAGAGAGAGAGAGAGAGAGAGAGAGAGAGAGAGAGAGAGAGAGATGGCAGGATAGAGAGAATTAATTAGAGAATGTGCTTGGTCCTTTTATGTCATTTCTATCAAAGTGTGTGTACGTGTGTGTGTGTGAGTGTCTGCGTGCGCGTGCCCGCACATGGTGTGTGTGTGTGTGCGTGCGTGCGTTCATGCTGATCCCTGGACTAGCGCTCAGCTGACAGCCCGGTCAGTCGGTTCGTAGGGATTTGATCACAGACAGCTGAGCCGGGGGTCCATCACCAGTGGCTCCCACATCTAGAGATGGAGGCCCTAGAGCACACAAGCACCGGTGCCATTGGAGGCACTGTCAGGCAGCTTGAGGCTAGCAGCTGCCAGGGCAGAGAGGGGCTGCCAGGGCTGGACGCGGCCCCACAGAGGCGTGAGGGGCTGGATCTTGTGAGGGAGGGTGAGGCCGGGTTCCTGGAGGTGTTCCACCCAGGAGAGGAGACGAAGGTGCGGCCGGCGTCGCTGGGCGCGGGCGCGGACGCCCTGCGCTGCCAGGTGACCATAACAACGCAGCGGGACCTGCATCTGCGTATAGCCAATCACACGGCACGCAATATTTACGTACGGCTGGTGGGGCAGCAAAAAAGTAAGGACGCAGGAATTGAGAGGAATCACAGTAACGAGACAGGAACAGTTCAGTCAAGAACACTATTAGTCAATTTGATGTGAAGTTGAGCGTTTTTGTAATATAGGTAATTCTTTACTAACATACAGTACCACTGTGAATCGCTGCTATGCAGGACAGTGTGTTAGATTGTCCCAGCAGCTGGGCTGGCAGTGTTTGTTATCGGCAACTGCCTGGCAACAAGTCTCTGTCTGTCAGAGATGTAGATTCCCAAGAGACCGCAGTGAGATTAAGAATGGTAGAGTTTTAGTAGACCGACAGAAAATATATTAAGGTTAATGACCATTGTCAGTTGGGTTGTACTGTGTGGTATTATACGGATGATATTGCTGTTTATATTGAATCACCAGGAATCTTGCTTTTTCCTGCATTTTTTGCTTACCCTGATATCGTCACCCCTGAAAATGTGACATTCTGACATTTTCGTAATTTGCAATACTAAGCTTGATCTTGCATTTGCTTTTACCTATTAGGCAGATGGATTACTTAAAAATAGATGACAGTACATTGCAAATATTCAAAATTGTCCACAGTGCCATTATTGTTTAAGTGAATACTTACAACAGATTTTGATATTGAGTATGATGTTTTGCACACTGTAAGAATACATTTAAAATAAATCAATAGTTTAATAAAATAAATATACACTAATGCTTAAAGATTGTTCTTTAAATATATCCGATTTAAAATCACATTATTAGGATTATAATTTACTAATCTCTAAACATTTTAATAAGACACGTTGACCTGTTTATGTTGTCTCATGTTTTCTTAGGTACTGACAGTTTTGGCCAGGACACATTAATATTATATGTTGCTGTTTGCACCTTATTATGTGATGAATACAATGGTATCTGTGTGTTGACTGTGTACTGAATGTTGTTGTCACAGTAAGTAAACCTGACAACACTTAGCAAAAATAAAAATAGGATGGCGATAGTGAAAACCCTGTCCTAAATCCCACACGTGTGTGTGTGTGCATGCATGTGCATGCATGTGTATGCGTGCGTGCGCACACCCGTGCATGCGTCCATACACGTGGGCATGTGTGTGTGTGTGTCGGGAGACCTACAGGCATCTGGCAGCTTGCAGTGTGAGTCACTTAAACTGCCAGGCCTACGAGTATGCTTGTCTGCTTGTCTGCTGGGACAGACATACAGAGAGACATACATAGAGAGACAGACAGGCACATAGAGGGAGACAGATATAGAGAGAGACAGACAGGCACATAGAGAGAGACAGACATAGAGACAGACAGACAGCAACATAGAGAGAGACAGACATAGAGACAGACAGACAGACAGGCACATAGAGAGAGACAGGCAGGAACATAGAGAGAGACAGACATAGAGACAGACAGACAGGCACATAGAGAGAGACAGACATAGAGACAGACAGACAGGAACATAGAGAGAGACAGACATAGAGACAGACAGACAGGCACATAGAGAGAGACAGACAGGCATATATAGAAAGACAGACATAGAGAGAGAAAGACAGGGACATTGTTTAATAATTTTTCTATTGATGTTGTTTGACATTTACAGTATATTTATACTATTACATTTTTAACAGTGGTCTCTTAATTTTAGGTAGGTAGAGAGAGAGAGAGAGAGAGAGAGAGAGAGAGAGAGAGAGAGAGAGAGAGAGAGCACATTGCATACAGAGAGAGACCAGAATGGAATTGCATGAGTCTGTTAGCAGTATTACTGCTGGCGCCATGTGTTTCTATCCGTCAGCCCTGCACTATGGCTTCAATATACCTTCCTTCGATTTATTTACAAACCTATCAGTGTCTTATTTGATTAGCATTATTTTAATTGAAATATGACCAACCGTAAATGGCATTGAAGAATGTATTAGTAAACACCAAAAACTGCTTTGGTTTGTTGTTTGTTTATTTAAAATGATTTAAATTGCCTTATCACCCCTCTGAAATATGTTTGACCGCACTATGGAAACCACTGACTTAGAAGAGTGGCCAAACAGAAATAAGACTTAACTCAATTGGTCACCGATGAAAGGCTCTTTATCGTCTTGCGAGTCATTTTTTAAATGTTTATTAAATTTAATTTAATATTTCTCCTTGTCCACTGAATGTTTCCATGGTTTCGTCTTTACTTGCCCATCTACCTTTTAATCTTTTTCTCAACTCATATTTGAAAGCGTTGGCATGGTAACTGAGTGTTTGACTGTGTCAATATTGCATCACTGTGGCTCGGATCAAAACACTGAGCTTTGGTTGGATTCAAAACAGCATAGACCATCCATGTCATCATTATTAATGATATTAGCTCAAATTATTCCCTGTGTGTGTGTGTGTGTGTGTGTGTGCGTGTGTGCGTGTGCATGTGCGTGTGTGAGTGTGTGTGTGTGTGTGTGAGTGAGTGAGAGACAGAGAATTCTAGACGTTTAGCCACTGGTTGTTTCTTAATCCAGCTAGGTCTATTTTTAAAACACATTAGACGCCCACACACACACACACACACACAGAGGATAGCAGATGCATACAGTACATATTCTATACCTACAAGAAGTACACGTATACAGTAGGGGTGTATACTGTATATATAATGAAGTTGCAATACTTGGCATCCGCGTTTCGATACAGTATTGCCATGGGATATATTGCGATACTATGCTGTATTGATTGTTGCCCCCACCCCTGGTATACAGTGTACACAAATACATACAGTGCAGCACTACAATATTGTCCTATGCTGTAGGCATACATGTCACATGCACTATGTCAACTAACGTGGCATTACTGATGTCAAACCTGGTCGTCACGCAGGATGACCTGAACAAGCATGATCTATGATGATTTATGACAGGACTGGCTGCCTATTATGCATTCTTTGTTTGTAAAACCATAAGCTAGCATGAAACACACAGTATGAGTACTGTGTGCGCCACTGCAACCATTGGTTATGACAATGACAATCCCTGTCTTTATTTCATACTCACACTACTGAGATTCATAAGATGAACTTGAGCACTTGTGGTGGTCAAGGGCTAAATCTATGGACGGGATAATATAGTACTGTTGTCTTCAAACCCACACACCTGACCCGTTGATCAGGTTGTAAGTACAGGAGCGCTACCAAGTGGTTACGGTTCCCAACTACACCTCAGGACAGAGGGTTGTATTGACGACTTACAACCACAAGTGCTTGTTCTCGTGTATTGTGTACAAAGGCTTTATGCAAGTTTTTTTATGGGATGGCTGTTGGGCAACAACAATCCAGTTACATATTCCTTGTAGCAAGTGGGGTAAACTGCAGGTACGGTAATGAATGTGATGAAGTGATACGATGAAGATATTATATTGTTTCATCTTTACCCCTATCTCCCTGTTCCCCTGTGTTGTTGCTCGTCCCTCTCGGTCCCTCTCGGTCTGTCGCCAGGCATTGCTGCGGCTCTGAAGGACTCCGTCCACCTCTCTCCTCTCGAGCCTGTGGCGCCCCCTGCTGACTCTGACCAGCACAAGCCGGACCCGCTAGGCTCCTCCGAGAGAAGTGACCTGCAACCCCACCACCACGTCTCCTCGGAAACGGCAAACCACCGACCGCAGACTCCGAATCCTGAGGACGAAGAGGCGGAGGAAGAGGAGACCAGTGGAGAGCTCACAATATCAGAGCTTGTCTACAGGTCTCTATCTACCTGAGAGCATATAGAGCTCCATTCATTTATTTATGTTGCTTTGCTGGTGTGTGTGCCAGTGCTGTTTTGTTTTTGGTGACACCTACAGGGAGGAAGTTGTAACTGAATTTACTGGGCTATTCAAAGTGCCTTTTCTCTCTGATAGTCCAACCACTAATGTTAAAGGTTTGCTGTTTGTTAGGTGTAGTGTAATCTGCACCTAGACACTGCTTTAATCAGTATATAATATATATGTATGTATATACATTTGGATTGGGGGAAAAATGAATTTGCAATGATCTCTTAACGAGATGTAATATTCAGAATTATAATGGTGTTTACGTGAGCATGAGCAACCGAAGATGGATACTATTCCAACGGCATCATATCGTACGAAAGCATTTAGTCTTCTATGAAGTTGAAGGAAAAAGGGACCAAGACAGAGGGCACACTGTATGTAATGAATCGAATCAAATCGTGATGTGTCAGCAGATTCCCACCTCTAATATAAAGGGCTGGTTTCACAGACAGCCTAGTCCTAGACTAAGATCTTTTGTCAATGGATATCTTTATTGAGTTATTATTTTAGGCTTAAAGGTATAGTTTGTTTTTGCAAGCTAAATGTAAGCTAATACACTTTTTGTCAAATTTATTAATAATAATTCATTATTAATAATTCTCTGTGCATGTTGAAAAAAATGATCTGATACTTCTACACAGCTCCGTAATTAATAAATACAAACTAAATGGCGAACAAAACCGTACCACTACGCTTTGCTTCACAATGCATTTCGACATGTGAGGCGCCGCCGCTAAGCGCCACTGTTTTGATTTGAGCTCAAAGTTAGCAAGAATGACCGACCCTGCCTTTAATCCATGTCACAATGTGTCACTGTCCCCAGCCCCTGTGCTAGCATGCTGCCCACCCCGGTGGAGGATGGCCGAGGAGGGGTGGACCAGCTGTTCTTTTCTCCAGCCCAGAGCCCTGCCCGGCTGCTGCGGGAGCTCCATGCTGACCCTGACATCCAGGCCCGGCTGGAGGCTGAGAGGGAGCTGGAGCGCGAGCGCGCCCACCGTAGGCCCGGGGGCGCGTTGAGCGGCGGCTTCCAATTCCTGTCGTCCAACGAGAGGGTGAACGCCTGCGCACTGAGCGCGGCCCGCCTCGCGGCCGTGGTGGTGGCCGTCCTGCTCGTTGCCGTGCCGATGCTACTGTTGCTGCTGGAGTCCGACCTGGACGTGTCGTTCCTCCACGAGATACGGCAGACGCCCGAGTTCGAGCAGTTCCACCACGAGTACTACTGCCCCCTGCGCCTCTGGGTCCTCTGTAAGGTCAGCATGGCCCTGGAGAACCTGTGGTCTGACTGAGGAAGAAGGAGGGAGGTGGGGAGAGGGGAGGGAAGAGGGGGGGTTAGGGGCAGAAGGTTTTCAGTGGGTGCTTTCACTCCAAAAACATCCCTCGACTAAAGTTGACATATTTGGTCACATTACAAAGTGGATGGGATGATTTCACTGGTTTTGCTGGATGCCATCATGAAAGGAGTCTCTAATTGTAGCATAGGATGTCCTAAAATTAATCTGAAACATAGAGAATGATACAATGAAACATACGTAAATAAAATAGAAACAGTAAATTATTTCAACCCTTTGTCAGCATTTGTTGCTAGAAAATAAAATCTGAATGATGCTGTCACTTGTTAGGGTTTTTATTTTTTCCCCAGTGTTGGACTCGTGGAAAACAGCTTGACGCAAATAGCAGAACATTTTGTGCGAAGATGTTTTGCTTAAGGTACTCCTGATGTTGACACACTAATAGAAATGGGGGTGGGGAGACTGAACACCATCTTGACGACTCTTCAGATGAAAGGATGAACTGAAAGCCTGTCAGCTATGACGGAGTTGGCGAGAAGAGAAAGCAGGAGATGATTATTTTAAGGGTGTCTTTAAGGTGTCATATAGGTGACAGCATATATTGTTCAAGCAGTACATTACAAAATGAAAAAAAAAATAATTACGACTACCACCTATCTTTAGGAGAACGTTGTTTATAATGTTTTGTACATTTTTATGTGATCCAAATATTTAAAAACCTTTTCAGTCAGAGGATCTTCTTTGATCTTATTTTAAAATTAAGAGTTTACAAAAGAATACAAAAATATGCATCACGTTTATTGAAGTATATTGGGTTTTGGGTGTGGAGAAATGTAAACTATATTTTAAGACTACCGTCAACATGAGCTTACTTGGTAGCAGCCTGGGTTTTTCCTACAGAGGTTATAGCACAAATGTTTTACACAGACTACATATTTCAACTGTTTCAGATTACCTGATGTCATTTTGGACTATAGAGAAGTCAAATCTGTTCACGATGAAGACATTTGTTTATGTTGACCTACTAGATGTCTGTTCATGTATTTAATGTAGAGTTAGTTTGCCATTTATGGCCACTAGTTTGTTGTCTTGTGTATAAACATTTAGGTATAGTTAAAGGTAAATATGTTTAGAGAATGTGGTCAGTTTTGGTGTGGGGAAAATGGCCAGTAGATTCATAGGGTTTCAGGTGTTCTGTGTATAAATGCAGGGTTTAGTCTTTCCCAAAAACGTTTTACACAAGGGCTGTAGTCAAATACCACGAATGTAATGAAGACCTCAAGTTTTGTCAAGGCAAAGGGATTCAAAATCTATTCAAGAACTAGACAAACATATTTTCAAATTACAGCCTTGAGACTGAAGTCAATATTAACTGACTATTAGTAAATAAGTATCTAAACCACTACACTCACCAATTGTGTCTGTGGTCAGTATATTTTGGGAACATGTAGCCATCATGTTATTTCTCAAGTTAATGTAGTGTTAAAGTAGCCTGTTAGCTAGTAGTGATTCTGGAGTGTAGAGAGAGATAGGCTATATAAGAAATAATCACATGGTAGATTTGGATCAACTTCTCAGGAAAAGGCATTAGTAGGTTGATGTTTCTCTCTGTCTGCTCGCCAAATAAACAACAATTAGTGCACTCCATTACAAACCATTAAAAACATTACATACTTCATAGCCATAACATGTATTGGTATCTTGTGGATTTTACGCATATAGACATTGTTGGCTATGTATCTTTTTTCTGTAGCAGATAATGTGCTCTCATACACGTACAGCTCAATTGTCATATTGTCTTGTCTTTTTGGGATTGACTGATATAAGCCTCAGCAATGCTTGTCATTGGTATCATTATCTGTATTTAATACAATGATGCTGCATCATATACAATATTATAACCAGATGTGTTGTCATATAAATGTAGCGGCTTTATGCATTGACAATATGCAGTAACGCAACATAAATCATGCTTATTTGGGAAAGATTATGTTCTTACTACTTCAATGTTGAAACTTAGCTAAGGGCCAAATCACTTTGATACAGCCCAGAAAGACATATATTCAAACAATGAGGTTAAAATAGCTTTTTAAGTGGGTGAAGCTGTATATGCAAATGATAAGTACCACCCTAGACTGATATTGAGGAATGACATCTATTAACGACCTATAACTCAATAGGTAACCTTCATGACTAAGCGCATCTGATATGAACATGCTCCACAATGCTAGAGCACTTAAATGGTTTAGAATTGATATATTAAAGGCTCTGGTACTGTAGGTTGATGTATAGAGATGTACAGTACATGCATTACATGTTCCTCATTTAGTAATGGTCTCTGTTTCTGTAATTCACGGCTTCATGATTTCTGTGACCTCTTAAATATATACCGCATGCTCTTTTTTGTAAATACTGTGTTTATAGTGGTGGCAAAACACCAAACCTGTTTGCAGATTTACAACATACGTCCTCTCTTCTCCTCTAGGTTGTATTTCCATGTAAAGAGATCTACAGTAAATATAGGCTTAGCTGTCTTTGTCACAAAGCTGCATGTTCTCCATACCACCAAGAAAGAAAAAAGCTCACATAGCGTTAGCTGATGTTTGTGTGATATGGGAAAGGGCATGTCATTTCAGCAGATGTACAATTCAAAAAAGCCTTGTTTAAAGTCCAAAAATGATCTTTATGTGATCGATTCACTGGTTATTCTGTATACTGTAGGCTTCTTTTCAGCCTAGTATTGAAAAGAAAAATAGCAAATGATGTCTCAAAACAAAAGGGAATATTTGTAGCTGCTTAGAAAAGTATATTTTTGGCTGATGGTATTAGTTCTAATGTAGATTTTTTGACTGTATGACTAGTTAGCTTTTTACATAGTGCTCTCTCTCTGTACAGTATGTTACTAGTAAAGCAAAGCCAGCCAGATGCTAAATACACCTGACCTCATTGCTAAGTAAGCTTGCTAACATGTTAGCCATAATATAAGCAGGGTTGGGGTTTGTTTCCTTTCAGTGCAAATTGTTCAAAGCATATGGTAAACATTAAACAAAGAAAAAATATAGCATACATTTAAATAAATACTGTTAATGAAGGTACTTTAACTTACTGTAACCATAGCAGTATGATTTAAGCAGTATGAATTTATTATGTTTATGACAGAAGGCCCTATGACAATGTAGCATTATTATTTTAATTTTTTGGGGGGGGGTATTCACCAATACTTTTGTAAGGACAAAAGCATTGATGAATTAGGAGTACAAAGTACGGTATACCTTGACTGAGACAACCATGCAATTTCTGATATTCGTGCTGACTTTTTATTTAACTGTGATTACCAGTGGTAACATCTGCAAATTCATAGGCCACTCAGCATGAGTCAGGTATTTAAAAACCTTAAAATAAATTGAATCTTGCCAGAAATCATTCACACATACAGTGCTGTCCAAATTGTATCTGGCATTCAAGAACTGTTGTTTTTAAACATGTTAAGATTTTAAATATTTGAACTCAGGTCCACTATATGCAAAACTATTGGAAATCACGTTATAAAGGGAAGAAGGACTATATTTAGCAGCTTATTTCAATGTTGTATGGGCATGTACAGTAGCATATTATTTTGCACGATCAGTTTGTTGTTTTGCTAGTAATTTGATATAAATTGTTTTGTTGGTTCAGCCTCTGAAAAGCAACTCTGGGAGAAAATTAAAGAAGCAGAAAAAAAACAAAACAAATTATAACCCAAGTGAAAACAGAAAAGTTTTCCAAGCCTTATGAACTTTGTAAAAAGTAAAATAATTTGAATGTTTGTATGTTGAATGGATTGTTTTATATGTTAATACTGCCAGAATAAAGCGCCCTAATTATAAAATTAAAAACAAATCTGAATTCTACCTATACAGTGTTGTGCATTCCTTTCTGGTATGTAATGCTTTTAAATGCTTAATTGTATTATCAATCTATTACCATGTTTTATTCAGTTAGGGCAGTGGTAGGGAACCCTGGTCCTGGAGAGCAGCAGCCCTGCATGTTTTAGATGTAGGGAACCCTGGTCCTGGAGAGCAGCAG
>JAODOY010011108.1:0-25542 GCA_025399855.1 Forbesichthys papilliferus | reverse complement strand
ACATTAGCTTACACACACCTTACATACAGTAACGGACCTGACAATGCACAACATTAGCTTACACACACCCCACATACGGTAACGGACCTGACAATGCACAACATTAGCTTACACACACCTTACATACAGTAACGGACCTGACAATGCACAACATTAGCTTACACACACCCCACATACAGTAATGGACCTGACAATGCACAACATTAGCTTACACACACCTTACATACGGTAACGGACCTGACAATGCACAACATTAGCTTACACACACCCCACATACAGTAATGGACCTGACACTGCACAACATTAGCTTACACACACCCCACATACGGTAATGGACCTGACAATGCACAACATTAGCTTACACACACCCTATACATACGATAACGGACCTAAGACTGCACATTAGCTTACACACACCCCACGTGCGGTAAGTCAGTGTCACGCAGCACTTATAAACATTGTTGCCTTAACATCAGTTTGGGCTGATAATGATCAACAATGTTGCACCCCTGGTCATATTCCAGGAAGTAAAATTGAAAGAATGTCCACTTTTCCAAAACAGCTGGAACCATTAAATGCTGTGTTTGTTCCGCCATCAGCTACACAACATTAGTAATGGCAAATAAATATGTAATAATCGGATGTAGTGATTTTCCATAGATTTTTTAAAATATCCTGTCCAAATATAGCGGATCAATTTCAGAGACAATTTTGAGCATACAAGTGTGTTTGTTTGTGTGCACGTATGTTTATGTGTGTGTGTGTGTGTGTGTGTGTGTGTGTGTGTGTGTGTGTGTGTGTTAGATTCTTGAATGTAAGCGGTTGCCAGGCGGTAACAGATACGGGCATCCAGTCTGTGGCCCTGGGCTGCAGAGGGCTCCAACATCTGGATGTGAGCTCCTCTGGAACTGGAAACAGAGGGTTTGGAGACACACACAATACCCTTTAATTTTTCAAATGTATTTCATTTAGATTTTTAAATTGTATATCAGGCATGGTTTAGAAGAGATGTTCATGATAGTATGCTCATATTCTGTTGTTAGCTCAACATGTTATACAGAGGACAATACTGCCACACTCTGGCCACAACTGTACATGTCCTATATCTACACACTACAATAACTTGTGTTTAATATCGCTCACTGCATTCTCAACACATATTTTACTCTTGACTTAAATTCAACTAAGTGGTTCTGTACATCAAGTCATTGTTCAAATTACATTACATGCTATCCCATAATAGAATGTAATGTCAATAATAAAAAATCATATGTGTTTTTGTGTCAGCAGGGTAGCTCTGCTAGCCAATTACTGCAATATAAACCTCCTTACTGTCAAGTTAAGCTTCTGCCACATCAGCCTTGCAAATATCCTCAAACTCTGCGGCCGTTGCTTAAAGTAAACACACTCACACACACTCACACACACACACACGCACACACGCACACACGCACACACACACACACACACACACACACACACACACAAGCTCACACGAGCAATCGCACATGAACCTAAAGGTGTGTGTGGATTGTTAAGATTAAAAAAAGTTTTTATAGCACATACAACTTAGAACACCATAGAGTTTGGCATCTTTACTCTTCTCATTACATTCTGGAAAGTCCCTTATTTTAGTCAGAAAATAACCCAAAGGCATTGAGTTAAATGGTTTCCTCATATTACTCTCTCACAGACTGTTTGACTTTGACTCTCTCCCTCTCTTTACATGTGTACAGACTGAGGTTACTCCATCTGTATGGCTGTGCCCATCTTCCCACAGAGAGCCAGGTCACAGAGGTCAATGGTCTTGTTAAAGTGTGTCCCCTGCGATGACAATCAAGCCATAATCATGTTCGGTATGTCGGTCGGTGTCACCGGTGACAGTTTGAATGTTTGTCTTTTGTCAAAGCAAGCCAACTAACATATGCTAACAAATAGAATAAACGAATGGCAAGTAAAGATTAATTAAAAATCTGTATGACTGTGTGTCTGTCTACATGCTTGATTGGGGGAAGATCTGGGGGTGTTTACAACATGTTAGTAGAATATAGCATGACACTGTAGTCGACACATTTAATCTGTTTCTTCAGATCTGATCTGGACCATTTTACCGGGCGTAATTTACAGTGGTAATAAATGTGGTGTTCTTTTTTCATATAATTATATAAATAATATTCCTATAAGTCACAACCAACCAAAAACATACTTATTCATACTTTCACATGTGATGACTGTGAGAAAGGAACTTTTTGAACTTTGGAGCATTGGAACTCCAATAACCAAAGCCAATAACCTCCTGAGATCAATATTTACATGAAAAAGGCACGTGGTCAGCTGAGGTTATAGACTGCTGTATTAGTCTCTAATTTCCATAGGAACAACTTGTTTGAAAAATTGGGCAATGATAAATATTTGGAAAGTTTATTCAGCCAATATGGATGGTGCACCAACTGCGCATTGGCCCCGAGCCCAGACCATTGTTTACTTATGCAAACTAGAGGGAGGCGAAAGAGTGGGAGAGAGATAGAGAGAACAGAGAGAGAGAGAGAGAGAGAGAGAGAGAGAGAGAGAGAGAGAGAGAGATCATGGGTTGGCTTACCTGCCCGCATACCTGCCATCCAACTGTGTTCCACCATCTGGAATTCCAGAAGAAAATGTCGACACAGGACCACATGAGCATTTTAGTGAAACCGCAGATGTGGATTGACAATTGAGCTTTTTTTTTTTTTTTTTTTGTGAATATTTTTATTCCTGACTTGTTGGTTACTGGGATCAAGATTAGCCAAGCCTACTTGACACACGGGAGCTTTTTTGTGGTCGTTTAGTGTGGTGGTCACTGTATATGACCCATTAAACGTTTTTTCATTGTAAGAAGTGAGCCGTCGTCCCGTGAGGCGCCCTCGCTACACGGCAATGGGCATGAGTTCTCCGGAGCATGATAGACTGAGCGCTCTCTTCCACGCCTACGATGTGAACCATTCGGGGCAGATTGAAAAAAGCGAATTCAACACCCTCTGCTCGGAGCTACACGTCTCGCTAGCCGAGGCAGAGCGAATATTCGACCGACTAGACGTCGACAAAGACGGCACCGTCACTTTGGAGGACTTCATCGCCGGCTTCCAGGTGCGATACGACGAGGACATGGAGACGGAGAGCGGGGAAGTTTCCGCCGCCTGGGAGGACTTCCAGAGACGGCTGGGAGACCAGGCTAAGTACATACCCAGGTGAGACACTTGTGGATAGTTTGTGACTTGTAAAATATTTGGATGATCAAGGCTAGATATTTCTTTCGTTATGGCTTCATATTTTTAAGATAGGCTGCGCTATACAACTTTTATAATAAATAGCCTGCCGTCAAATTTAGCCTAAACATCAATTTAGTAGCAAAATTACGTAGCATCCTTTCAACGTTTGCTCATAATAAGGAGCTAGATTATCCTAATATATAACCTATAGGCTATGTCTAAATTACAAAAATAGGCAGATTGCAGAAGCATAAGAATATAACTATAGCCTACACAATGTGCAAGCTATCTCAATAAGTATTTTTGCACTAAGTGTTCATACTACAACGTCTATGTAGAATACTGTATATACAACGTAACACCGATACACAAGTAACCATTTGTAGACAGACCAATCCATAGATCGTTTTACAGTGACAACGTGCGTAGTATACTGTACACATGTTTGTGTGTTACTGGTGCCCTGTGGAATTGAATGGGGCCCATTATCTTGCTGCCATGTTGTCGCATCAGAAACATAATAAGTCGTCGTGCATAACACAGATCCATACACTCCTTTGTCTACAGGTGGACTCATTCCTTGCTATATTATTAATCACCTGACAGCAGATATGGAAAAGACACTTAATTTGCAAGCAATAGAAAGATGTAGTTCACTGAAATATATTTTTGCCAGTTTAGTCTCTTATCCCTGAATATGTTATTAGATGTTAGATATATTCCATGTATACCTGTATTAGGCCTGGTGCCATAAGTGGTTCAGAATTATCTAAAGTCTGGGGAGTCTTTTTGTAGATTAAATGGTATAGTGTGAGATTATTATGTCTCAACGAAAGTGAGCTATTTTGCACCAAGAAAATCCAAAGACACAACTTTTAGTGTATTTGGTAAATGGTGCCATATGTGTATTGGTATTAGTGCCCACTCCCAAGTTGCCCATAGAGTTTACTGTAATATTTTTGCTTCAGCTCACAGTCATTTGTGTGGGTGGCTGGAGGGGTTTAAGAATGTGTGTGAGCCTATAACATGTAGCAGGAAAGGTCGAGAGAAGTTCCCCACTAGTCAGCACTGGTAAGTCAGTAAGTCAGTAAAAAGTAATTCTGGAAACAAATAATAGTGTTCATTTTAAGGTGAGAACAACTCTGGTTTACTTTACAATAAAGCCCAGCTTCTGAAATTTAAAACATCCTTAAAATGACTTGTGGCCTGTTGGCGCTGCTGTTGAAAAGAAATGCTGGTCATGAAAAGAGGGGGCTTTTAGTGTTCTTTGTTTTCCCTGGGAATTTGGTTACATGATTTTTCACTTGACCAACTATAGTGTAACCGGCAGTGTTGGCCAAGTTCCTCAGGATTTGTAATAAGTTACCATTGACTTATTACTCCTTCAAAAAGTAACAATGTTCTCAGTGCCTGATGTGGGCTTGTCTGTGTATCTCTACACCTGTGTGACGTACAGCAGGCTTCTCAAGCAAGCTGTGCCTCGTACTATTGACAGAAGGACTGCAGTGTCAACACACTTGAGGATTATATTGCTCTGTCACTGTCCCAGTAGCTTCTTATGATCCACCTTTGACGCAAAAGTCCTTGCCATTCAAGAAAAGAGATTATAAAGAATAGATACACTACATAATAATACAAACATAAAATAGTTTAGTTACAAGCTAGTCTGTTTAGGTGAATGTCATCTATGTATCTATACTGTATCACACTAATGGTACTATGTTACATTATTATACAGAAGAAGCACTACATATTTCAAGCCCCAACAACCTCCATTAGCGAATATGCCATATAGCTAATAGGAATACCACAATATACTGTACAATATTAATATTTCAATATAAGCTTGTTTAGGATGACTTTGATAGCCAGTGAACTGCATCTGCATCTACATTACTTTCCGTACAGGATTCTGTGTGTCATCCTGTACAGTACTTTTATGATTGATTTATTATTATTATTATTAGTAGTAGTAGTAGTAGTATTGTTCTATGAAGTATTTTTATGGTTTTCTGCAATTTTCTGTTTGTTGGCAATGCATTATACTGTGTATAACTTTGTGACTGCTGTCTGTGAAGCGTGCTATACAAATTAACATTATTACTTCCTTATTTACTTACATTACAGCAGCAACATTGCAGCACCCTAACATCATCCAGATTGAATAGTCCCAATCCCTTTAATTTACATAATAGTTTAGTTTTTCATCCATCTTAATGGGTGTAATAGAATATAACACAGTTGGACCTGTACCTGTGATGTTGAACATGTGTAGAGCGCCATGCTATGGTGTGGTTGAAACATCAACTTCACGTTTCAATGAACATACTGTACATACTGTACATACTGTACATACATCCTGTACAAACACACACACCACCACACCTACACGTGCCATTGTAAAACATCCTAACTATAGTAAAACAACCATAGCAGCCATAGTAAAAACAGGCACAATAAAGCGTCCATAATCATGGGAGATGGTGGTGTTGTTGCAGGAGGGAGCAGGCAGCCACGCTGTACCAGAACGTCAGCCTGACCGAGCCACGGCTGGTCCACCAACTGGAGAGGGTCATCATGAACTTCCTCAGAGAGATCAGACAGCACAGCTCTGAGATGGAGAACCTGGCCTTGGCGGTGAAGCGGTGGGCGGAATATGCACGCACATCACTTTCATTTTATATTGTGTGTGTCGTCCTGTAGTCCTGTGGTCTGTAGGATCTGATCGGGTCTGTTGGTTTAGCGTTTTGTTGTGCGTGTGTGCGTGTGTGTGTGTGTGTGTGTGTGTGTGTGTAGAGCGCAGGACCAAGCTGTTATGCAGCTCAGTGAGATGGAAGAAGAGATGGACCACCGGATTCACGCTGCGGAGAAAAAGACACAGCAACAGGTGGGAAGCACGAATGCACACCACGCACAGCAATGCTGACTAGGACAAGAACTTGCTCATTGCTCAGTGAATAATGACTTGCTTATTTTCTCATTCAATTACATAATAACTTATATATTATTAAACTGAAAGAAATACAGTATGTGTGTATGTATAGGCTGCACACACACACACACACACACACACAGCATATACACATATTTGTCTCAATTATTTTTTATGATATATTTACCTGTGGTCTGACCCATGGCGGTGCCTCTATATGTGTTGGTCAGTGCGATAAGCAGGGTGGGTCTGGTCAACACTTCCCTCATGTTAAAGCACACCGTATCAGGTACCTCATCATATACTTGACACACCTAGCGGTCAGGCAGAACTCTCACCATGTCACTCACACCTGCGCCTGTATTTTACAGGTAACGAAAAAGTATTTAGTGCCCTGTAATGGGTGATATTATATTTATACAGTATCATAAGACTTCCTGTAAACCGAAAGTGCGATATTCCACCAGACATGTTAATTTGTAACCAAACCGGGTCAGGAAGTTATTGTTTATTTAGGTATTGAATAGCTATTTGTATCATCTAACTTGTGGTGAACAGTTTCAAGTGTAACTTCACCCTAGCTCTGGGCCTTGACTCCGCCCACTGCACAATGAAAAAAAATGCTAAAACGTAGTCAAGGAGCTGAGTGAGGGGAGGTGGGACGGCAGAGATGAAGGAACCATTATTACGTTCATGTTTAAAGTAAGTACAAATTAAAAAAAAAATATTAATTTAGCATTTGCAGCATTGTGTCTCACAATTCAGTCCTATTTAGATTACAACAACAACAACAAAATACAATTAATGGTGTAGTTGCTTTTTCAGGGTTTAGTTCAAGCTTGAATCCAGAGAATCACAAAGACGAAGGTTTAAATGACGGCTATTATACAGTAAGACAATGCAGTTGGTCCAAAAGACAAGAAAATAAACAAAATACATCTCGAAATTGGACAGTAAACTATTGTACATTTTTGTATACATTTTTTATATTAACAAATACAAAAAAATAGACTTATTAGCACATACTGCACATCATACACATATTTAAAGTATCTGCAGATTATAGTAGATAAAAATAAATAATATTTCCTATAAACCATCAAAAATATTTCCATTCCAATAGTTTCCATCTGTGCGATAATGTTGAAATGTGTTGCTTTGTCAGCTGTCATGAAGACAATTACTGTAAATAAAATTAAATTTCATGTTTATTTAGCCTGACTGGCCTAGAAAGAGATACTGTAAATTAGCCTATACGAGCTAAATATCCTAACACATAGTTCTATGCATAGATCTGTTTCATTTATTTAACATACAGTACAAATGAAGGTGCCACAGTGTTTCTGAACACCATGTCCTAATCTATGAGAAGTCATGGAGCATGGAGGTTATTTTTTCCAAACCCTGTGTTATCAACCATTGTGCGTGCGCGCGTGTGTGCATGTGCGTGTCCATGGGCCTGCGTACAGTATGTGTGCACTGTTATGTAAGTAAACCTCATCAGCCAGGTTCAATCTAGAGCCGGTGTTTGGTTGTCTAGAGTACAGTCACCTGCATTCCCTCCCACTGTGACACATCCATTGAAATACACTCAGTGTAAGTGACTACTTCTGTGTCGGTCTTCCCTCATTTAGTTTGTATTCAGCATGTAGCTATGACGTCAAGTAAGCACGGATGGTAAATTGTATGTTGGAGAGACTTTAACATTACTGTATATTCCTTGGCTCTTGTAGCATATCTTAGGGCTTATCACAGGAGCATGTGTTGTGATAGAGCACTCAAACACACATGCACATACACACACACACACGCACACACAATGTTTCCACTGGTCTATGAAAACATTAGTCGAATGCATCACACACACACAGACACACAATTTCACAGCAAACAGAGGATTAATGGTTGTATATAATGTATATGTATGCATATTACTAATTACACATTTTAGAGTTGGCTTTTTTAAAATCCTTCTTTCAAACTAAATAAAATAATTTATAGTAAAGAGTTACAGAATACAATGTCTGATGTTTGTGTCTGTGTCTGTGTGTGTGTGTGTGTGTGTGTGTGTGTGTGTGTGTGTGTGTGTGTGTGTGTGTGTGTGTGTGTATCTGTGCGTGTGTGTGTGTGTGTGTGTGTGTGTGTAGGAAGCTAAGCGAACAGAGACCGCTCTCAGTGAGTTGCGGCAGAGATACGAGACAGAGGTGTGTGAGTTGCAGTGCAAGATACAGCGCATGCAGGTGGTAAGTGTTTTATTAGACTGCATATGGTTGTAAGTACGACAACATACAAACCTTCCACAATAGTTCACAGTGTATGAGAGTGTAAGACGAGCCATGTCAGAGAGCCATTGAATTATGTTAGTTTATAATAACAACCCTAAATCTATTATGGATATGTATCCTGATAGACGTTTAATTTGAAAGCAGGTTGCACAAGGACTTTGGTTGACCCATTAATATTTGCGCACTGGTGCGTTCGAGGGCCATGCACAGTAATGTGTCTTCAACATAAGAGCATTACATTTACAAAATGACTGATTGTTAGTGTGCGTGCATGCGTGCGTGTTTGTTTGTCCTGAAACATCCGTCACAATGGTGACAGACATATGGCACTCCTGAAGTGCACGTCATACAGTATGGTACGCCGACCGAAACCAACTTTCTATTGGCTTTGAGTTATTGAGGTGATTCCATGCACACACAATATAAATTCTCAGCAGGAAGGTGTGTTCTTGTGGCCCTTCAATGTTCGGTTGAGCTGGGTGAAAAAAAAGCCAATTCACTCAGTAAAGATGTTAATTAGTCCATTGACTACACTCAACCTAGGCCAGATATGCAGTATATGGAGCTTTTATAGATATGTTTGTGTGACCACATATTTGTGTCTGGATGATAAACAGTAACACGTGTGGTAAATGTTCCTCCTCCAGATAGAAGAGAAGTATAACAATATTAGCACAAAGGACGAGAGTGCGTCCCTGAAAAAGAAGATCTATGAGCTCACGCTGGTGAGGCAGCGTCTACGACCCAGTCATAATTCATGGCTCCCTGGGCCTGAGAACACCTCTCAATTGTCCTCTCGACCTCCCCATGCCTGTAGGAGAACCAGAGGCTTAAACAGGAGCTGATGAAGTCTCAGACCAATGTTGCCTGTCTGCAGAGTGAGATGGACTCACTGAAGACGGAGCTGACTGACCACAGCATTAACTCTGAACAGTGAGTCTACATCATTGGCCTGCTGGACTTTGGCTGGCTTTACAGGCGTGCGGTGTTTGATAGAGATTATTTCTATGGTTAGTTTGGAGAAAAGACCTCATGGGGATCTCATAAAAACATCTAAAGATATGTTCCTTATTTACGTCCGGAATTGCCCTTATGTTTGAAACCATCCTTAGTGATTTGTTTGAAACCTGTAGTCTACCCCTCCCCCTCTTCTCCCCCTTTTCTCTACTCCCCCCACCCTTCCCAGAGCTCCCTCTACAGGCTGTGTTTCAAACCTAAACAGTGACCTGGCCCTGAACTCTGAGTCAAGGACTGTACCTTTAAAGCAGCTAGCAGTTATAAAAACGATCCAGTAGATAGGGTACATATATCTACTACCACTAGCATCAGTGGCAGTAGTAGCAGGTTGTAATAAGAGAGCAAGAGACAAGGAGAGAGAGAGAGAGAGAGAGAGAGAGAGAGAGAGAGAGCTATAGGCCACACCCCCTCCAGTGTTTGACAGACAGACGGTGCCCCGAGCTGTTTTTTTTTTCCCCAGCTGAAACAGGATATCCTGGTGTGACTTCACGTACACACAATGACTCCCTCAATAGGGTTACCTAGCAACTGGGCAAGGAGATACTCTCTTTCCCCTTTGGACGGTCTTATTGGGGTACAGTTATATCGTGTTTTATTATTATCGTGTAATATTCAGAGCAGTGAGCTCGTTTTATTCATATTCCTTATATAATATGTGAATTTACACATATGTAAATACTTTATAGCACCTGGGCAAGTATCAAACCCAACCCAAAAATGCAAATAGACTGCAAACAGCAGTGCTTCAGTAAAGTATTTATAACTGCTATTCTTGTTTGTATTTATTGTTTGATTAGTTTATTTTTTAATTTTTCTGCACTCACTCTTGGTATTGGGACTAAAAAGGACAGTATAGTTAAGTATAGTTAAATAATTTTAAGAGTGCTTGTAAAAGCCATTCTTATTATGACCTAGGGAGGAGCTATTATTTAAAATCCCATAGTTGGCTGTTTTATTGTTCTTCTGTGGGATGTGAGGTAGACAATACAGCCTGATTGTGTTGGACATATTTGTGCTCTATTAGTTCAGTGTAATGTGGATGATTGCAAATTACGCTATACTGTGGCACGGTAATGATTGTGTTGTCTAGGTGCAATCTACTGACACTAGACACATAACATTAGAAAATGTAATAGTTGTAGACAGCGCTGGCTAACTTCAATCAAGACTTGCATACTTGGCAAGAGAGGTATTGTGATTGACGTGCACAATGACCAACTACATAACTCAATGACAAATTAGGATGTTAAACTTACTGAGGAATTTGTAGGGAAACTAAATTTCAAGAGTTTGGCTGTTTGCTCGCTCTGTTAAATGAGTAGGCTATAGTTACTGCTTTATATAATTGTAAAGCCTAAAATTAGTAAATAATGAACTGCGCTAGCATTGTGTCAGAATTATGTGTAGTCTTGTGAGTGACAACACTGACAGCCAATTAAAATCTACTACCTCAGTTCCTCAGTACTCTTTAGTATTTGCACCAAAAACAGCTATCAAACATCTTTTAGCATATGAGATAACTTTAATGTGTTTCTGAAACAAAATTGTATGCATTTGCAACAATGGCTCTATAATGTAGAGTGGCATAATACTTGTACAGTATGTGTGCTGTAGAATTCAATGTCCAGTGTTTGCTGTATAGTATAGTGCAGAGCCATGTAGAGAGACTCCAATGGACCGTTTTTTCACAGCAACAGAGCCTCAAAATAGTTCCCAGAAGTTACCCTAAACACTAAAAGTACCCTGTAAATTATAATTTAAATGTAAATATTTGCATTTATTGATTACTAACTACCAAAAAATGTAGTTATATATCTGTATATATATATTCAAATTGCCCACCAAGCAGTTCTTGGAACTATTTTGCCATAGATTTGTGACCGTTTCTTTCCATGGCTCTGGTACAGTGTATTGCTCCTGTGTTGTGTATGCAGAGATGAGGTGATCATGAAGCACTTCTCTGATGAGAGAGACATCCTGGAGAGGCAGATAGCGGTTCTACAGTATGTATGCAAAATCTCCCCCTCTCTCTCACACACGTGAATGCACACACACATACATTGACATTGAATCTTGGTTGGAGATATGATAGTTACAAAATATCAACATTCCAAGCTGTCATTATGTAATGCCGCTGTGTGTGTGTGTGTGTGTGTGTGTGTGTGCGTGCGTGTGTGTGTGGGTGCAGGTCAGCCAACAGAAAACTACAAGATACTAATGACAGCCTAAGATGTACACTGGAGAAGTACAGTAAGGTTAGAACCACAAATCTCTCTCTCTCTCTCTCTCTCTCTCTCTCTCTCTCTCTATCTCTCTCTCTCTCTCTCTCTCTCAAAATATCTCCTTGCATTCCACTAGCTTACCGTTCTCTGCGTGTACTAAAACATGTATCTGGTACTTCTACGCAGCCCTGGCTCCGTCAATACAGTAGGAACATTCTGTGCGGCGAACACCGCTCGCAACAACAAAGCCGTAGGACTACGCTTTGCTTCACAATGTGTTTCAATGTGTGTGGGCGGTGCTGCGGAGGGATGTTGTTTTGATTAGAGCTGGAGGTTAGCAAGCGTTCTGGAGAATAGCTAACCCTGCCGTTACATCTCCCAGCCAGGTAGCAGTCCGTCTCCAGTGGACCCGAGGAACAGAAGCATGAATAAAAGTGTCTGCTGTACAACCCAGAACACCATGAGTGACAGGTGAGACCCACATGGGAGCCCATGCCATTTAACTTGACTATTTATGAGACAAAGTTGTCTTGTATCATTCAATATTGTTAACATGCATGTATTCTACGTGTTAATATATATATATATAATAGTACTGTAATATATAACTACTATCTTTATTTTATTTTATTTTAATGGCTACAGTGCCATTTAACATGTTTTTGCTTAATATTTTTTACCAACCACACTTCCTTCTTCCAAAGGTTAATCCCAGAAATGCACAATTGGGTACTGGTCTAACAGGAAATGTTGTCAGAAACTTTAATATCCATGTAATATCACTGAGCTCAGGTAACCTTTCACAACGCTTAACTGAGCTCAGGTGTCCCTTATCCAAAATGAAAATGCAGTTTCTTGACATGGTGTTAAATTGCAGACTAAATAAAGCAAAACCAACAATCATTAACCAGGTGTGTCCTTCAGAATTTGGTTTTGCTTAGATATATAATACTTAAGTAACAACAATTATTGCAGTGCTTCAGTACTACAGTATTTGCCCTGAACTATTCATTGTGTGTATTAAATTACACAACAATGCAGCAATGTAGAAAATACTTTAAAAAAATACTTTTTTTTTAGGTTCCCTTCAGGTTTATTCACTGATAAATAGGTTTGCAGACTTCTGTGCGTCTGAAGAAAGCAATTATAGAGCAGTGGTGTTGACCTCATGGTGTGGGGGGGTATGTGTCAGTGTCTCCCCCAGGTGTTGCCGGCACACGGAGGAGGAGCCGCCGTACGGCCGCAGGCCCGGCTGTGACGCCCTGGCCCTGGCCATGTGTGACCCGGGCCTGCGGCGCAGGCTGAGCAGCGAGTGTGAGGAGGACAGCCTGCCCGAGAGCTACATGGACAGCGGGCTGTCCACGCTCAGGGGCTCCCACGGGGGCTACGACTCCGAGCAGGAGACCTTGAAGGCTCAGGAGGAGGAGGAGGAGGAGGAGGAGCGGAGGAGGGGCGGGAAGAGAAGGGAGCAGGACAAGGAGGACAGCATGATGGGGGACGTCTCGGAGGCTGATGTAAGACGGGAGTTGCTGCTGTGTGTCTACCGTTCTACATTTACCAGATTACATACGTACTGTTTAGCCTAGCTAACATAATACACTAAGTAATGTGTATTATTATTATTACTATTATTATAATTATAACCGGTCCGCCATTACACAGACAATATATGTATATAGTATTATGTGGTACTTAGTATTTTGCTTAGTGACTGACCTATAAGGTAGCTACACTATGAATTAAATTACTTAGTTACTACTATTGCTATAGGCATCGTGTCAGTGTGGTTTACGTTTGTTACGTGCGTGTGTGTGCGTGTGTGTGCGTGTGTGTGCGTGTGTGTGCGTGTGTGTGCATGTGTGTGCATGTGTGTGCATGTGTGTGCATGTGTGTACGTGCGCGCCGTAGCCAGTGGAGACGCACTACAGTCAGTGGCCGTTAGGCTCCGACAGCAGCTCGGTTATGGACTGGAAGCCCAGCGAAGCCCTTGGAGGCACCAGTACCGGAGCCCCCGCCCCCCGTAGAGCGCTCACTGCTATCACAACCCAGGTAAGTGGGTGGAGGTGTCACGGCTCCAGCCAATGGTGTCGTTCCCCCGTTCCCATGTTTACTGTGCTCCAGTCCTGACTTTCTTTTTCCCCGGTTGTCTTGCAGTTGATTAGCTACACTTCAGTTGCTTTTGTTCGTACCCTGATTTTCTTGTGTTTACACTGTTTCGCTGTTGCTGAACCCTACCTGTACCCTGGCAGCAGGGTTGGGTAGATTACTTTTTAAATGTAATTAATTAATGTAGTTACTCGTTACCAGACTCAAATTATAATAAATGATGTCATTTTTGGATTACCTAAATTTAGTAATATAATCTTATAATTTTTAGATTTCTTCACGCCTAACATTGTTGTTTGAAATGCCATCTAAAGCAATTCATTGCGTTGGCTTGCCACATCTTTCTATTTTTGTGACGTTTATGTTGCTCAGGGGATCGATCAGTTTAAAGTAGGGCTTCATTACAATTATTGATTGACGGTAACAGCCGATTGTTTATGCATTTTTCTTCTGCAAACTCCCCTTTTAAATTTAAAAGTACTCCTACAAATGATCATCAATAATTGTTTTAAATACCTGTAATCTGTTTCCAGTATTTTAGCTGGTAACTGTAATGGATTACAGTTACAGTTCTTTTGTACTATGTTACTTCCCAACCCTGCCTAACATTGTTTCCAGCCTGTTCCCTCTCTGTATCTAAGCCTGTTGTTACCTGGTTACTGAACTCTGCCTGTACCGTGACTACAGAACCTTTGTTTACTTTTACCTGTGTTGTTTGCTTCCTGGCGTTCTTGTATTTGGCTCCGCCCACAACAGGAGGGTTGGAGGAAGGGACAAACATGGCTGCCATTGATTGATAAAGACAGGAATATGTTGAGTCATATGCTTTGGATACAGAATGGTGGATTGCAGAGAAAAGATGACCTAATACAACGTGTAACACATGCTTTAAACATAAACTCTAATTATTTATTTGATAAATTCAGCTAATTATTGAATTTATGGCAGTTTGAAGTTATAGTCAGCTATTGCAAGCTAATTCTTAGCTAATACACTTTTTGTCAAGTTCACCAAATATCTCCTCACATTTCTTCATCTTCATCTTCATCTTACCATTCTCTGTGTGCTAAAGAAATGAGCAGATTCTTCTACACAGCGCTGGCTCCATAAATACTAAACATTAACAAAGGAACAAACACCGCTCACGTCAACAATGCCTACTAGTAGGGCCTACTACGCTATGCTTCACAATGCGTTTCAATGTGGAGCAGCATGGCGAAGGGCCGCGGAGGGATATTGATTTAATTTGAGCTCAGTAAGCAAGCGTTCTTGAGAATGACTGACGCTTCCTTTAAATCCCCCTCCTCCCCAGGACTGTCAGACCATCTGTGATGAGCAGGGTGCCACAGTGTCAGAGAAGGCCTACAGGATTGTGTTGGCTGGGGATGCTGCCGTAGGAAAGTCAAGCTTCTTGCTTCGTCTCTGCAAGAACGAGTTCAAGCTAAACTCCAGCGCTACGCTGGGTGGGTTACATTAAGGTTCTGCCTCGTTTCTGGAACACATGCGATTAAAAAAGCTCTTTGCCGTGCTTAACATTTTCACAGGATCCCTCTTGAGTTTCATTCTGTTCCATAATGATGTTTTCCTGTGTAATCATTATCTACTGCCAGGTGTGGACTTCCAGATGAAAACCCTGGTCGTGGATGGAGAGCCCACTGTACTTCAGCTATGGGATACAGCAGGACAGGAGAGGTGTGTGTGAGAGAGAGAGAGAGAGAGAGAGAGAGAGAGAGATTGAAAGTGAGAGTGAGAGATGTAGAGCAGACCCTATCATAGTTTTGGACTGTAGATTTGACCTAATTACCTTTATAGCACAGGTAGTGTGTAGATGGTTAAAACACTGCTTAGTTTAATGGTCAACAAGACATGGTATGAGTCAAATGATAAGAATATTGCAATGCTACATACATAGCACTATAAAGCACTAACATACAACAAAAAGGTATAGACTGCGATTGTAAGATGATTTGAAAGCTAATACACATTTTGTCAAATTCATCAAATACAGCAATTTCAGCAACTCTAACTCAGCAAAGTCCAAAGTAAAGTAAACAGTGCCATCTAGTGGGCCAAAGCAGACGTGACATTATGGCTGTGTTCTCCTCCCATCTCAGGTTCCGTAGCATAGCCAAGTCTTACTTCCGGCGGGCAGATGGTGTGCTGCTGTTGTATGACGTGACGTGCGAGGAGAGCTTTCTGAACGTCAGAGAGTGGGTGGACATGATTGGGGTAAAAGCAACTTATTAGGCTAGCTGGTATCCTCCCAGACAGGGATCTCACAGATTACAAAACCCACTGCCACTACCTGACATTATTTTAATGTCTTAATATGTGTAATTATTCCATTAAATTATATTATGTTATAGGGAATAATGCATTAATTAATTCATTAATTTAACAAATTAATTAATTAAAAATATTTAATTACTTCATTAATTAATGAAACAAACAAGTTAATAATATTTTTATAATAGTTACTACATACTATATTGATTTTAATTAATTCTAAAAGAATGTCTTAATTTTCTCCTTTCATGCAGCAAA
This sequence comes from Forbesichthys papilliferus, assembly GCA_025399855.1. NCBI lineage: Eukaryota > Metazoa > Chordata > Actinopteri > Percopsiformes > Amblyopsidae > Forbesichthys > Forbesichthys papilliferus. The sequence continues at coordinate 9,191 of JAODOY010011108.1, read as the reverse complement.
TATGTAAGTGTTAGATGTGTACTGTGTTGTGTGTGTGTGTGTGTGTGTGTGTGTGTATGTTGTATGACAATTTTCATTACTGTGCATGTGTCTTCTTCCTCTATATTTAGACAATGTGTGATAAACTAATTTGTGTTTTGAGAATGAATTCCTTCACATCGTGGACAATTTGCCACTGTGAATGCATTGTGTTTTATACTTGCATTTGTCATTTATATTTACACTGTACAACACATTTTCTATGTCCAAATATAAGGATATTTCCCAAGATGAGATTCCCATCATGTTGGTTGGAAATAAATGTGACATGAGAAGCAAAGGAATCAAATGTGTCCCATTGAGCTGTGGAGAGAAGCTAGCTATGGTAAGTGATCCTGTGATGTTATTGTATGTCGGTTGACATCAGTTGTGTCAGTGTATTGTAAACCGACCATCTTGTTGCAGACATACAATGCTTTGTTCTGTGAGACCAGTGCCAAAGATGGTGCTAATGTTATTGAAGCAGTGCTTCACCTCGCCAGGTAAGTTACCATTAACTGTTGCCAAAACTAAACAGGATGGCAGACTTTAATGTTTAATTTGTTGCTATTTTCTATTATAGTGAAAATAGTCAATTAATGCATAATATTTAAACAAAACAAAGAAAGAATACTGTCAGTGTGGTATAATATACCCTAATGAACATGAAAGAAACTTAGGTTTAATTTCAAGGAGTCGTTTGGTGCCTTTTTTCACTTGTGGACACAGTTCCTTGACTTCTCAATACAATGTAGTTGACAGCTTAGGTGAAAATACCACACAAATGATGTTTAATAGCACGATCACAACCACGACTCTCAGTCTGTCTGGATTACAGTCTGTTGTCAGTGACTGTTGCTTTAAATTGAACAAGCCACTGCCCACCCCGCCCCGACTTCCACGTAGCTTTGTTGACGTAAGGCTGATTGCTTTACTGCTGGCTGCTGTAAAATGTATACATTTTAAAATGTTATTAAAAATAATATGCAATGCCTAGGCCAATCCAAAAATAATATCCTATTATTGGGAGAGAAACATTTAAGCAGCAGGCTAATTCTTCTTCAAATAAATCCACCGACATGAGAAAGGTATTCGAAAGAGTAGACAGTGATTTGCAAAGTGCCACAGAGACAGACCAACCACATATTTATTTCCTTTCTTTCTCCATTATGCAGAGAGGTGACAAAGAAGATCCATTCTGATGACAATTATGATTCAGTGACTACCCTGAATGACACCAGGAATAAGCCAAACAAATCTTGTTGCACTTGAACAAACCCCAACTCTGAATAGTACAACTCACACAAACACACACACATACACACCTGACCTCCTCTCCTGAAAAAGCAGAAAAACGATCTAAACAATTTCAGACAAGATATTGCGTTGTTGGACAAAACACGCATAAGACCATGGACAACTGGAACTTGACCAGTGAACATCGCATGAGAAGGATACAGGGGCTCTAACTATTTCCCTTTCTCTCAAAGGTAGAGCTTGGTCGCATTGGGCCCTATCGTGCAGTTTACACTACCAGGCTGCTAACACATATCCCACATTGTCACTCACATTGTGGCTGTGTGTCCTTCTGAACACAGTGACACACTCATGCTAACTGCATCAGCACAGAGTATCAATCTATTCTTCTTGCACTTTGGAAGCAGCCAGCTGAACTGTGGCAGCCTCAGCCTCACCTATCAATCACCTCTAGATACTTTCAAATGTACAAGCTATATGATTCTCCACATCATTGCAAACATATGCGTACTTCTTTCCCATTTATTCAGAACTGTACCGACCAACAAAGCCCTGGCCTGCACTGTGTGTATGTACTGACTTCTGCACACTTCCCAAATGTAAGCTTTTTATGGTCTGTGCGCCCCCTGCTGTTGTACTGCAAGCACTGTGCACGTCAATGTAAGAACTATCGGCTTACACCACAAAACACGCTTTAAGTCGTCATGGTATTATATTCAATTTATACCTGTTTTATATATATTTGACTAAATGTGTGTGATGTACAGTAAGGTAGCTGTTCGATGATGGAGATTTGGATGGATGGAGAGAACATTATGTATATATTTTTATACTATTTATATCCTAGAACGTTTTTTATGTTGATTTGATAATTTTGACTTGATTTTAGGATTGAGATAAGAATGTCCTACTAAGATAACATGAATGGAGTGGATAGTTTTATTTAGGATCAACAGTCAACATAGATGAGAATTGTGAGTATTTCAGGCCAATGTGCTTACAGCTCCAAGAGGCACTTGTGAACAGATAAAACACAATGTTGCTTTGTGTATCATGTGAATATGCTACCATGTCATGCCATATACTAGCATGACCTTAAAGTGTTATAATGTCCCTAATCCACCCATGATGAAACAGCATGTCTTAGTTTTCATTATTGGAGGCAAACATGTTTATGCAAGTGAAGGAAATATATTGTTTTTAATGTACCTCTATAATTATTAATGGAGCTGGAACAATGAAATCATTTAGATTGTCTGTGCATAAATTATTTGGTGTTAAACTGTACTTATAGGTATTAATCTATACAGCTGTGGAAAAAATGAAGAGACTAATGCACATTGTTTCAAATGTAATAGTATATATAGGCTTATACTGTATGTCAAACATTAATAGAACATTTCTATAAATATAGATCTAAAAACGCATTTTTACGCAACGAGTATATTACATTTAAATAGAAAATAAAAATGTATTATTAGTAAAAATAGAGAAAATTAATTCAATTCATGAACTTAGTTCCATAACAATTAAACAAATGTGTAGATAACATGGAGTCACACTATCACACTCGCTCTCTGTCTCTATCTCTCTCTCTCTCTCTCTCTATAGCTATCTATCTATCTTTCGCTCTCTTTACAAATGTGATTTATGAATTTACTTCCATAACAATTAAATAAATGTTGACATGTAGTCATTATCTCTCTCTCTCTCTCTCTCTCTCTCTCTCTCTCTCTCTCTCTCTCTCTCTCTCTCTCTATCACCCAGTCACACACACCCCCACCCAGAATATGGCCTGTCCCTGATGCTCCCACGCCCACCTTCCCCCACCCCTGGCTAAAATTAAAAGACACAAAGCAGCATCTAAATCAATAAATCAGATCACCTCTCTTCTGTCGTCAAAGACCAAACGCCCCCAGCGTCTGTCACACTCTTCAGGCACAACTGTGTGAATAACTACAACATATGTTAGGGTTTTTACTGTGTGTGTGTGTGTGTGTGTGCACGTGCATGTGTGTTCAGGGGGCTGGCACGGGTCCCTGTTTCCAACCCCCATCTGTTTACATTGTCATATGCTTGATGAGGCGAAACCACTCATTTGTCAAACAACATGTGGAGTAACAGCTGAGAGTGTGTGTGTGTGTGTGTGTGTCTGTGTGTGTGCGTTAGCTTCTCTTGGTATGAGACTGTGTGTGTGTGTGTGCGTGTGCCTTAGCTTGTCTTGGTATGAGGCTGTGTGTGTGTGTGTGCGTGTGTTAGCTTGTCTTGGTATGAGGCTGTGTGTGTGTGTGTGTGCGTGTGTTAGCTTGTCTTAGTATGAGGCTCTGTGTGTGTTTGTGTGCGTGTGTTAGCTTGTCTTGGTATGAGGCTGTGTGTATGTGTGTGTGTGTGTGTGCGTGCGTTAGCTTGTCTTGGTATGAGGCTGTGTGTGTGTGTGTGCGTGCGTGTGTTAGATTGTCTTGGTATGAGGCTGTGTGTGTGTGTGTCTTATGGGGGTAATTAGATAAGGGGCACATGCAGGAGAAAGGTTAATGACAGTAATGAATATATTAGTGAGGAGGAGAGCAGCTCTCATTGGCTGCCGTATCGCTGCTCTGTCTGTTGTTAATCATCGTGCATGGTAAGCTTAACATGGACTTGAAATCAACCTGTAAAAAGAGGGTTCCCTGTTATTCCATAGGTAAACCTCAGGAAGATCATATTTGCCAACCGTGTGTAGCGAGACCAATATTAGCAAATGTGGCTTACTGACTGACTGACTGACCTTGCTAAAAAGCGCATGGGCTACATTCTAGGCCAGGCCTGTTCAATTAGCGGCCCACCATCTGCCCCCTGTGTCTCACGAGGGGATTGCACCCTTGCCCACTAGTTCAATATGCTGTATAATCACTATACGTCAATATATGAATGTAAATTAGTTATAATTAACTGTTCTACATCCGAGATATCATGAGATAGCTTGTTTGTAAATGTAATGTAGTAGTCCAGACCTAATAATCAACGCAATTAAATTTGTCTAGAGTGCCACGTGTGTGCACATACTGTAGCTCCTGTTAGTGAGGGAAATGGTTGGGTATGGTACTATTCACATTTGAACCCATAAGAATACCTGGAATTTGATGCCAATAGTTCTTGATCGTGTTTTTGTCTTTGTGTAACAAATGTAATTTCAGTTGTAGAACACCGCATTGCAAACTGGACGCATGTGGGCATGACTGCTATTTTGTTCTGCAAAAGCCCGCATGCCAGAGAGTCTTTGAATTAGTGCAATCTTATAATTATATAGAAAACCTTTTCCATTGATTTGACACATTAAACATTAATCAAGCTGCAGGGTGGATGCTCTTGATGTCTTGCTCTCGTATACGCTCATGTAAATAATTGCCAAAAATATGCGGCCCACCTACAGTTTTTCATGTTAATATCTGTCTTACTTGAATTTGTAATTTAATAGCCCTGTTCTAGACAGTAGGTGGTGGTAATGCACCATGTAGACAGTAGGTGGCGGTAATGCACCATGTAGACAGTAGGTGGCGGTAATGCAACAATAGCATTGGATTCCAACTTCTGCGGAGTTTCACGGAGGAACCCTGTATGCTAATGTATTGGCCTGAGCTTGCCTAGTTTCTAATTGCTTTTATTAGCATTTGTTTTACTGCTTTCATTGCAATGCAGGTGCGCACAATGCATGCGTTGTTTTTGAGGCAATTGCTATGGCAGATGACATTTTGTAGTTTGAATACAACATTATTAGCATAGAATCTTAACTGGGGCATAGTTTGTTTTTGTGTGTCATCTTAAGCGGTGTTCAAACGCAGAGAGAGAAAGATCAGATATAGCTAACATATAATCCCACGTGCACTTAACCACAAAAACAGTCCTTGTACCCACAGGAAGGGGAGGAGAGAGTTATGGGGTCACCATCTGGCAGGGCCAAAGGTCAAATATAGAGAGCACTGGTCACTATATGGGGACATCTGGGAAAGCACACACACATACACACACACACACACACACACACACACACACACTCAAAGCCTTGGACATACTGCGGGATATTATAGCGTGTGTGTGTGGTCATGCGCACGTGCGTACGTATTATATGTGTGTGTGTGTGTGAGTGTGCATGAGTGTGTGTATGTGTCCAAATATGATTTGGGTTCCCAATGGTTAAATCCACACTTGAAGGGGAAACATGAAGATGAATAATAATGAATGAATAATATTATTAATAATAATAATAATAATTATTGTCTGATTTTCTGATGCCTTGTTTTGTGGTAGGCTGCAGTATGCTGGGAACACATTGTTGTCTGGTTGCAGTCATTAGTGCCTGCTATTCCCATGTTCAGGGCAAGAGGGCAGTAATCTCTTACATTATGCTACACAAACAGCAGTGTGGTGTGGTGTTCATATAGTGTGTGTGTGTGTGTGTGTGTGTGCGTGTGCGTGCGCGCGTGCTTGTGTGTACATAACAAAAAGCAGTTTCCGTCTGCCACATCACTGATTTGATGAATACATTATTTTAAATGACTGCATGATGATGTTGTGATCACTGCACTCTGACTGTGTCTACTTGCTGCGGAGGAGACCCAGGGGCTTTCTATAGCTCAATGATTATTACAGGAAGGGATTAGTATTTGTTCTATGATATCTGTTGGGATGAGAGTTAATCTGAGAGTGGGATGTGTGTGTGTGTGTGTGTGTGTGTGTGTGTGTGTGTGTGGTTGTTTGTGTGAGACTGCATTTGAAATGTGTTCCACTGTTTCATGTCTGTGGTATGTTTACCATACATTGAATGAACCATAAGCAGATCTACTGCATGTAATACATTGGCTGTAATTTTACAGTAATAATGATTGTATAATATGATTTTTTGAATAACACATGATTTACAGACTACATTTCTAGATGTAGAAGAAGAAGAAGAAAATATGTATTAATAAAAACATAATAATTATAATGGGATAAGTCTGCTTCAAGGACACAAAAAAAAGAAGAAAATCCCTATAAAATAATATCAGGAAAAGGGAGGACCAGTAGATCGCTACTGACCTCTACTGGTAGAGTATATGGTCTCAAATGAGACAACACACTATAGGTCAAAATGCCTTCTGGTTAATTCTTTCCTAGTGTTTGCCTAGTTTAGGCAAACAGACACGTCTTCAAATAGGGATTTTATGCCTTCATAGTCATATGTTATCTAATATGCTGTGTTGACATTGGCTATTTCCCTTTCTGATTATGTATCTATTTCATTTACTTGTGTATTTTATGAATAATGTAATTCAAAGGTTATGAAGAGTTAAGTATCTGTTGAATATTGAATGTGCTCTCTCTCTCTCTCTCCCTCTCTCTCTCTCTCTCTCTCTCTCTCTCTCTCTCTCTCTCTCTCTCTCTCAATGTACTGTTCTTCTGCCAACCAATGTCTTTCTAGCGTGCTGTTTTTCTGTACTCGATCACACTTAACAAGAAACAAGAGCTTCATACAAGTGCACACGAACGCACATGTACACACGCAGACGCACACGCACACACAACACACTTATCAAGTGATTAACTGTCAAACAACACTGCCAGAGTTCAGCAAAGGTCAGCATCGATTTACATAGACAGATGGAGAGCCCTATTAGAGGGAGATGTGTGTGTGTGTGTGTGTGTGTGCGTGTTTCTGTGTGCACAGCAGCCACCCACAGCCAATAGTTATCCCCCAATTGCATGAGCACACACACACACACACACACATACACACACACACACACACATACATACACATGGCACACACCCCGTGGCGCTTCTCTGTGCAACTAGTCTTTGTTACCATGGAGATGATGAGCTGCTGTACATCATCACGACGGAGCCGTGGCACAGCAAAAGGTTAAAGGTCATGGGTGGCGCGGCGTGTTTGGTGTGAATGTGTGTTCCTTATTAAATATGTAGTGATTGTAAACCATCTACTGTTAGCTACACAGCACAGCGTCCACACAGCTGACGCTAATGTCCTCTTCACGTAGTTGCCATGCACATGGCAGGGACCCCGAGTAGCATGTTCTTGTTCCTAGCATTGCTATATAGCGTCGCCTGGACAACACACTACAGCATGTCCCAGCGCCAAAACACACATGGCAACATAGACACAGTAAATGTCAATACATGTACTGTAGACAAAATGCAGCTATAATATCATAATATCATATATGTCATATGTAATATGTCATAAATTAAAACACAGTGGTGTGGTGTATTTGTACCGTTTCCGTTATGCGTGCTGGTGAACGAGAGAGAGAGAGAGAGAGAGAGAGAGAGAGAGAGAGAGAGAGAATAGAGAGAAACACGGCTCACTCCGTCACTTTGATGGAACACAGCGAGCTGTCGACACCTGCTGACAGCGTGCTAAAATCTGATTGGCTGGAACGGCGCCAGGTCAGGAAGATGCCAATGGCTATGTCGGCGTGGACAACAAATCACACACAGAAACAACTCACACAACCCCCCAACCCCCTCACATACATGTAGACACACAAGGATATGAACACATAGAGCACAAGCGCGCACACACACACACACAGATAACACATACAGGAGAAAATAAACCTATACTCTCACAGAGCTCCTGCCTCTCCTGTGTATATCATTAGAGGAGGGTGGCAACGGCTAATCGGAGAGAGAGAGAGAGAGAGAGAGCGAGAGAGAGAGAGATGAAGAGAGAACAAGAGAGGGAGAGAGAGAGAGGGGGGGAGGAGAGAACAGCAATTGTGTCTACTAATAACTTACTGTAACACGATGGGTTTCAATATGGTCATATTTATAAACCACTGGACACGCATGCGGCAGAGTTTTTGTTATGGCTGATGAAAGCTGATTAATCACGGGCAGAGCTTTGCTGCAAATTTGAATATATTTAAGACAATCAGGCACGCATGCACGCACGCACGCCTTCTGCATCCCAGCATGGTCACTGTTCAATAATGCCAAGCGTGGAGGATTTTATTTAAATTGATTGGATTTTATATGCATTTCACCTGAATTCATTTGCCTGACTTTGTCTGGTAAGAGAGAAGAAATCGAGGACGGATGAAGGGAGCAAAAGAATGACAGGAACACGAACAAGACAGATGAACAGTGAGGTTGAAAGGAGAGAGAGAGAGAGAGGGCGGAGGAATGATGAAATGCCATCGCCGGCTGACCTTTATGAAGCTGCTAGAAAGAAAGCGTAGCATCCACTTCAAAAGAACACCATGAAAAATGCATCACACATTTGATGTGGCCTGGAAACCTCTGCAGACCTTCAAAACGCACTGTTTTCCTGGTTTAAAATGCACACAGCACACACACGCACACGCACAGCTCGCGCACACCCACACACACACGCACACGCACAGCTCGCGCACACCCACACACACTTGCATTGTTTTCTATATTATTCTTTGTTTGGGTATATTTCCCTCAACTGTCATTTCTCCTGGTTTTAAAAGGTTTGCTTCCTTGATGATCACAAGGAGGCCATCTGCTCCAATGTCATGTTGGAGACCAACATGGCGGCGCTGGAGTCAGACATCTCCAATAGTGGCAATAGCAGCCTGAATGCATCCCCCTGTCTCTTCTAATGCTTCACATTTGCCTTCACTTAGCATCTCAATCTCCTGCTGCCAAGCGGTGTGTGTGTGTGTGTGTGTGTGTGTGTGTGCGTGCGTGCGTGCGTGTGCGTGTGTGATGCAGATAAGACAGTGATACATGACTAGCTGTGAGTCTTCCTGTCAGAGGACATCAGATTGTCAACCATACACACGTGCACACGCACACAGAGGCATGTGCACACTCATTCATGTGTACACAGTGCACACACACACACACACACACACACACACACACGCACACACACACATCGTCCACATTTCGTCACACTTAGCATTAAA
>JAODOY010011098.1:0-28681 GCA_025399855.1 Forbesichthys papilliferus | reverse complement strand
TCAGAGCTTGATGATGTTGCTCGGGAAAGGGAAGTTTGGGGTCCCTTGCTGAAGCTGCTGCCCCCGCGACCCGACTCTGGATAAGCGGAAGAAGATGGATGGATGGATGGACACTGAAGGCAGATTCACATGTGAAACACATTCAGTTGTGGAGAAAAGACACTAGCTAATCAGCTATCAAAAGTATACCGCAAGTATGTTTGAAGAATGCGCTCCTATGGTCTGCATAAGTTAGAGATAGTTGTGATGTCCCATGTCCCAAATAGTACATACCTCAAAAATCTGATTTGTATGAAAGGGAAACATTCCCTTAATGGTAAAATGCTGTCCCGACGTGACATATTGTACTAAACAAAAATTAGTTTGTATAGCCATGGTATGACACGCCTCCAAGAACAGTTAAACACATGCAAATTAGGGGTGTAACGGTAACACTTGCGCTGTGCAACAGGCGTGACACAGTGCTTTTCCGATCCAACACACTCACAACATTTTCCCCACACAGCTGTTTTAAAAAGCAGGCAAGGCAGGTAGCTACAACTTAAGCCACGACTCAGGCTTACAGCATTCGTGGGGAACTCGCTTTTGTAAAGTTTGGTACCGTACATACCGTACAAACTGCATGCAACGAACCTTAAACGTCTGTACCGAAACGGTCCCATACGATAACACATACTGTTACACCCCTAATGCAAATACATTCCTTAACACCCCTACGATCTGTACATCAGCACACCTGTACTTGCATGCGGAGACACCAAAAAAGTGTCCCAAAGGCAACTAATCCAAGCAGAGACACAAGTATTTATACCTTCTCTAGCTGACTGTGAACGTGCTGGACGATCAGGTCCAGTGCCACAAAATTCTCTCCGCCTAAAAGACGAGAAAAGAACCAGTCAGAAAACTGTGAGAATAATGATTTGAGGAGCTTGCTATACAGAAGCAATACGCAAACTGGCAATATGTTACAATGCAATTGTTAGACATGAATACTCTAAGGGCTGGTTCATAGTCTATGCAAGCTATGATAGTGCCGCGCGTTTATTTTCAGCACAGAGGATACGTGTCAGTTGGTGTTCTGAGGCTTTTCAGATGAAGCGGCAGGCACAAAAATGAGACACACATTTATAAACACATTTTGCTACACAAGTACACATCACACCCTTATTGCGAAGCTCGATGTGTTTGCTTAGACAATGAACCAGCCCTAATACATTGTAATACTCGAATTTGCAGGACGTTTTTTAAAAGATCTAAAATAAATACAACTTAAGTTTAATGATATTAAAGAATAATGAAATCAAATCAATCAATGATTGAGTTCTATCCTTCATATATGCATGCATGTCTTGCTCTGTGTATTTTCCTAGTGCTTAATAAAAGATAAAAAGCCCAGAAAAGAGAAATCACAAAGCACCACCAAATTGCTCTCAGCATATACTGACCTCTGGGAACCACTATGTCAGCCACTTGCACCGTGGGCTCAATGTACTGCTCAAATGCCGGCTTGACAAACTTGTTGTACTGCTTAATGACGCCGGTGAGGTCCCGGCCTCGGTCTGTAATGTCCCTTTTAAGTCTCCGTACCAGGCGGATGTCTGAGTCCGTGTCGACAAACACCTTCATGTCCAACAGCTGAGGATTGCAGAAGAAGACTTAAGTCTACACAGATTTCATGTTTTTAGTGTATTATTAGTCTCTTTCTATAGTCTATAGTCTCTTTCTATAGGCCCGGTATTACTTTAGCTACCATTTTAGTCTCCGATATAGGCTTATTTTTCTACCTTATTTGTGTTCTCTAATATTATATTAAGAGTGATATATAAAAACGGTGTTTGTAATTATGTACTGATAGATATGCCAAGAGACTAATGGTGCATACATAAAGTAAAAAGAAAAAAAGAAACGACTACGGAGTAAAGTAACAAATGTAGAGGACGCGGTCTCTAGTTTTCAGTACACATTTAAAAAGAGCCAGCCAGCTGTCCATCTGTGCAGTCAGTCAGCCAGCGCCATTAAATTAAAGGTCCATTCAGCAAAAAACAGCGAGAATCCATGATAAATCAGCAGAGCCACGCTGCTGGGCCAACAAAAAGGCAGCAGCCGTCCTTGCAAAAAAGGAACTATTGACGGCTTTTGAAAAGGGAACCATCGGGGGAGTGACTTAGGTGAGAACGACGAAACAGAATTGATATGCAACTCAGCGGGCCACTGAGGCAGGTGGGCACCCCACTGTAAATCTGTCCAGGTGACCATACTGCAAGAGCGGCAGAGCTGTCAGCCAATGAGGTGGATGAGGGCAGGCTGGTTCTGACGGGTCAAAGGGCAGAGCCATGACTGTAAATTATATTTCTAACCGGCTTCCACTGGCACTTTATATCTATATTGATGGTAAAGGCAGTGCTCAGGTATGATTTCTAGTCACAACTACTCCTACTCCTCAAATGGTGCCCACGCACACACACACTTAAAAGGTTAGTATATGTTCACAGAGCAGCAGAAATACATTGTGAAAAATTAAATAGTCAGTTACATAATCATATACTTGGGCTGCAACATAGCCAATAAGACTGTCTATGCTTTCATAATAGTGCCACTTCCATTTGCAGAGTGAGGGTCACTGCTAACGTCAGACATTCAAACAATTGCTAGCGAGCCTCATTGCTAGCTGCTCATACAAGCACAACAAAAGGATTTAATTACCCTGATGTCCACATCAGAGGAACAATTCATCACGATGGACAATGGTGGTCCTCAACAACACCGAGCGAGGAACAATCGTCTCCTGCGCCGGGTCTCTGGGGAATCCCGGCTTATCGCCGCAGCACAGCGTAGGCCTCATAGATCCATTACAGGCTAAAAGAATCAATCAATAGTCCTACAGCCATGAAAAGCGCGGCCACACTGTTTCGCCACAGCACACATGTGGCTCACTTTCACGTGTGCAGACAAAGATTAGAGGTCATTAACGTACGCGCGCACGCGCTGACAAGGCTGGATGCACCAATATGCACCGGCAAATCAAACTCCACTAAAGGGCCTGTCAACAGCATCATTAATAAACTCAGGAGTTCATCTCCTGTACACAAACAGTACACCGTCTGGCTAAACGCTAGCTCATCTAATTTCCCTGCTCGTAATCGGATCATCGATGCTCCATTAATCAGCCTTCTGCATGTCTCCACCAGTTGACAGTTTGATTAATTAGGACTGGCATATACTGAGCCGAGTAATAACAAAGCTTCAAAACAACTACAACAATAATAACTGTGTTCATCTGAGGAATGACACATACAGGGCAAGTGTCTTCAGCGTCGAGGGCAGGGGAAGGGATGGACAATGGTGCCGGTACCTTAAGCAGTTCTTTATTGGCAAACGCCAGAATACCCTCAAAGATGACGACGTTGGCTCCATACACCGTTTTCTGAGAGACAAGAGGAGGAAATACATTGCTGTTGCAGCTGAAAGATCTGCTAGTTAACGAAAATAATGGTGTCAAAGTGTGTACATTTTGTGCTGTGCGTCTCATCACAAATCACAGACAGACATTATTGACTCCCCATTCACACACTTCCGTAAACAGTGCAAAGTGCCTATGTTCAGTAGCGGTCTTCACGGGTCCTCCGAGACCCAAAATTCAGAGACAAGACTCGAGACCCGACCGGGTCCAACTTTTGAGTGTTTGACTCAGATGTGGGTCGGGTCCGACATAAATGCCATGATTCTCGGTTAAATGCGATTTACCAACTGGTTCGGTTCTTCGTCATGGTTTGACGAAACAGCAGGTTCTTTCAGTGGAGCGTTCCTGAACATATAGGCAACTTGCTTATACTTTTACTTGCTTGTGGATCTGACATATTTAAACATTGAATAGGCCCAGCCTTGGCTTCTGTTGGTAAGTCTAAATTATTAACTAAGATCTGACCAAAATTAATTTGCTTTTTTTCATCATTTGACGGCAGTGTGAGTGTGGGAAACTGTGCGTTTCTCAGCCAACTTTTCTGCACTATTCCTTGACTATTGATTGCGTCATGGCGTCACCTGTTGAGACATCATTTTAAAGTTCTGTTTATTCTTTTAGTACTCAGCGGGTCTTTTAGACACAAACGGATATGGGTCTATTGGAATAAATCAAAAAAATCCATGGTACTTCTCGGGTCTGTTTGTCGTCAATTCCGTTCGGATCTGAATTTATACGTTTTTAATTTCGGGTTGGGTGAAAAATGCTTTGGTTCATTTTGGATGCGAAGATCTCTAATGTCCAGTCTCTCTATTAGAGAATAAAAATAGCCCACAGCTGACAACGGTGTAAGATGGGTCTTATAATACATCCATGGGTAAGACAGAACATATGCTGCATATTTGATTTAGAAACACAAATTGCGTGAAGCAAGCTCAAAAGTAAGATGTAAACTGAAGTCTCCTGAAAATGTCTTTGTTTTTCGGTGATTGGCAGCATGCATAGACTGTTGCATTAGCTACCGCCCTTTGCTGGACTGTTCAGGCTATTGTAGTATGCCAGCATGCATGAACAAGCGCAAGAGGTAAATTTCCCTGGATGGAGCTGCATGGCTGAATAAAGAAAATCCCTTGCTGTGCCGGCACGGTCATGCAGGTAATTTACCAGGAACAATGTGTGAAAAGGGCCAAACACACCTACTTAACATATGCGTTTGCGCTGATAGCGGATATTTGCGCCCGTGTGTGCAGACCATGTCTCACAAGGCGGCCCACCTCAAGAGTGAGCAGACTGCTGAGATGTGATCAGAGAGAATGTGTGTGGTTGTTGTTTAAAACTGGTTAACAGTGCAGGAGCAAATCACGATCTCATTACCTTCCCCTGTCTGGCTAGAGTCAATGAGTGGTCACCTGGGTATATAAGAGAAAAGGACAAGCAAGACGTAGATGGGGTGTGTGAAAAGGGAGGAGCTCAAATCTCATCGATTCTACATTCCCCAGGAACTCTTCCCATTAGGTGATTTAGTGGGACCTTTAGTCTAATGTCTGTGTGCATGAGAGAGAGAGAGATTTAGGGAGCCATTTCAGGAAGCAAGCAGCGAAGAGAAACGGTGACCTCAGTGAAGTTTACAGGAAAAGAAGTGTAGAGCCTCACTTTTATTCTGCCCTCCCATGGAAATAAGGAGAAAACATCCTTTGAGCAAGACTTTATATGGGAGGTTTGTCTCCAGGGTAGGCTTCATTGCAGTACAATAACGTCACATAGAGCCATTCATTCCACTAATAACCAGGAGTGTATCCCCATCACGAATAGACATGGCTCATGTAACCAGTGGAATAAATTGACAGTTTATCCCAGTGGTTCGACTAAGTGTTATTCAGATAGAAGGAGGATGGTTAAATGTTTGTGTAATCTGAGTGGGAGACATAACGTGTAACAGGTCCTTCCAATGGCTTGTTAAGGTCTCAATAGCTATACTCGTTCTGCAGCCACTTGCATGATGAGTAGTGGCAGGGATAAAAGCATTTTCTGCACATTTCCTCCACAGACCTAGAGGTAGGAAACATCAACGAGACAGCCGTTCATCCTGGGTCCGACTTCTGTCCTTTATTAACCACAACAATAATACTTAGAATAGTGCACATAGGTATAGGTAATAACGCACGCCCTCTATTTGTTAAAGGCTTACCATGGATGGGCTGGTTTTTGTAGGCAGTTATGCACGTGAAAATACGTATTCTGATGGAACCTACCATGAAACATGTGAAGAGGTGTACCACTGAACCCCAGAAGGCTCATTTTCATATGAAAACACGAATGGATTCTGTTTTGGATAAGGAACTTGTATTTGCGACTGAGACGAGACGCCATCTTGGTTTAGGTCATCGTGTGTGGACTAGCCAGCCCGACGCACCAAGGAACCCAACAGTCACACAGACAGACGGACAGACGGACACAGGAGGCAGGTCCTACCCATTCTTTGCGCCTGCAATGGGCCGTGAAGTCATAGACGGGGACTTTGATGCTCTTGCCTTTCTTCAGTTTTCGGAGAACGGTGACCAGCAGCTCAAAGTCAAAGGCCTCGGGGTGGTCGAAGTTATACTCGTTTCTGGCCGCCAGCTCTTGCTCTTCTTTATTCAACACCTAGGATACATACATGTAGCCTATTTAAATATGTTATATGCATTGCTGTGAACTCATTGTGCTTTACAATAACTGAAAAGAATGGAAGCAGAATAGGCCAATATTGTACAATCCATCCTCCTCGCTCTTGCGTAACGATCCAGGTACATTGCGTATGCTTGTATGTTTTTTTTTTATAAATATGATTGTACACAGTGGGCCAAAGCAACAGGAGACTGATATAACGTGCGTAAAGTTATACTATGCCAGGGCTCACCGAGAATAGTGTGCATAATATGCTACCTATAGTGGCTGTACGTAGGATTTTAGAACTATACATTTAGTATACTTTCTTAAAAATATCAGACAACTGTCAGCTATCAGCGAGTGAAATGCCCTGTGAGAATATCTGCCCTGGTAGCTCCCGCCTACATAAATGTAGATTTCGATTTTCCCCAACGGGTCACGTTTCTCTGACCTATCAGTGCCTCCTTCCCTTGATTGGTCCAGCGAATTTAGCTTGCCCGTCAATCATGTGAACGTACGCACGCTGTGTTGGGCGGGCTACACATTTCGGTTGATGCATCGCTATGGTTGATCAACACGTGCTGGTTCTGTGTGGCAGGCTACCGCCGTGAGATACTTCAAAATTATAAGAGCTTTCTCATGCTGCAATTACCAGATATTTTCTCAAAGAGATGCTGATCTCATAATTACGAGCTCAAGTGTACATTTTGTTTCTCTTGTGTGTGCAGTGCGCTTCTGTAATTTAAAAACCAAACCGTCCACAGGCCAATAAGAGATTATAATCAATTTAGTTCTGCCTTTCCTCTCAAGAAAAAGGTGTCACTGCCAGATGTTCCAACACGGCGTTATTTACTGTATGTACCTTGTAAAAAGAATCCATTGAGAGCAGCACCACCCATGGGACATCCAGCGCTTCTATAATCTTATTGGCTACTGTGGTTTTCCCAGAAGCACTTCCTCCACACAGCCCTATGAAAGGACAGCAGGAAAACTAAAGTAAGAGATATACAGCATCATGCTCACTCGCAAATTACATTTATACAAACAAATATGCCTAATTTTTATTAGGGCTGGCCCCAAATATTAGATTATTCGTTCGTTGGGCATGTATTCAATTTAAATATTTTGATTTGAATATTCGTTTTTTCACATTATGCATGCATGTTTTGCCATTAATCCCTACGGTCTCCGTATAAACCCACATGTTGAAATGTAATTGCCTGTCCTACACTGGGTCATCAACACAATTGATTGCAATTGGCTCTGTTTGTAAGAAGAGAGCAAGGCTATTCATTCAGCACACTATTATTGACTAATAAAGGAGGTATATGCTATTGGACAGCTCTGACTGGCTCAATTGCCGTGTAAAAATTGCCATTTTGAGTGCATGGCTATGTTTACATGTGTACTCACTGAAGCTGGGAATCGATGATTACTTCTGTTATACTTCTTAATTATAGTTGAGTGTTTTTAATGGTGTTTTTGAGAAAGAGTATGCGAATACTCGTTCGGAAATACTTATAATTTTTTTACAAACGCTTCATTGTTGATATAATCCATTGAGCTTGTGAACTGTTATATTGTAGAATTTGCTGTGTGGTAAGGGTGACCGTGTCAATCTTTCTCTGGCTGTGGTCCAATAGGGCATGGCTATTCAACCCTTGTCCTGGGGACCCACTGGCCTGCATGTTGTAGAGGTCTCCCTGCTCCAACACACCTGATTCAAATGAAGCTTAATAACGACCTATTCATTTGAATCAGGCGTGTTGGAGCAGGGAGACATCTAAAGGACCGGAATTGAACAGACCTGCCATAGAGGATGCTTCCCAAGCAGGAGTTTACTTTGGACCAACTTGTAAGCAACATCAGATATTTTCTTGAGAGGGAATACAATCATATCAATCTGCTGCAGAGGACAAAGCATACAGCACTGCTCTGCTCACTACTTCCATCAGAACAGTCTTTCACTGAGTGTAAAACCTCTGCTACACATCTGCCACAACAGGTTCAAAATTTAGAAGCAGGCAAACCGCACATCAGCCAGATAGCCCTGCACGATGCGTGCATGCGCACACACACAAACACACATCCCTCAATGTTTCACCCCATGATGGGCAGTCTACAGTATGTTGGGCTGAAATGTGGGCAGGAGAAACATGATAGTACACCGTGTGTTAGAGAGGCAGTGGGAGAGATGAAAATGCTGTAGCAGCCAGGGTGCCGTCAGTACATTGTGTCTCTGCAGGACAATGGCAAGATTATTAGAATTCTCATAATTAGATTACACACCATTTGGCATTGCCTGCATACAACATGTGTGTTTGGCAACTCTCCAGCAGCAACAGAGAACACAAACAAAGCTGATCAATACAAACACAATGAACAAGACATAAACAATGAATACTGCAGTGCAGGGTCGGGTGATGGGACATTTCAAAAGGGTAAAATTGGCCAATCGCCCATCCATAGTACAGTAATAGGCTCCACTGAAGCGGAAATGCAGAAACTTCTAAAAAAGTAATTTGATGCCTCACTTCTCAAGGAAGCAATTACAATTGTGTCCAGCCTCATATGGGCAATAAAAGGGAAATAAAAGGCTCACAAATATGCCCTGTGCTATGTGGGATCAGCCCTAAACATTGTATTGTACTGCATACCGTACAGTAGGCTAGAGCCTTAAGTTTGGTCACCTTTTACCAGCGGTATGGTAACCACTGCACCTACACAGACACCTTAATATGTAACATAACGCTTTACAATTACAGTACACACACGCACGCACGCACTGGAATTGTCAGTTCCATTATAAAATATACAAAGTTAGAGAACACTGATTTTGCTGTGTGTGAATGTGAACGTTTATGTGGCTGTAGCACAAGGAGAGACAATTTTGGGGAACTGCCTCAATTGCAGCCGTGAATTTATAGCGAGGCATTGCGGTCCATGGCAGGGAACAGATTGCCAACATAAGATAATGTCTACAAAGCTGATGTGCTTAACCACTGAACATTGGTTGGGCAAACATGAGACACATGCACACACACAAACAAAAAGACACTGAGGCAAACTAAGAATTTGTCCGCTTGTACACACACACACTTTGTCTGTGTCACAATCTATTTCTTTGCTGGAACAGACCCGCAGGAGATGTTTTACTATGACCCAGGCCTGACCTGCCTTGGCCAGGACAATACATCAATATCAACTATGGTGATACAACTTGCCACGATAAGGATGTTAAATGTATAGACACTTTCAATTATTTAATCAGCCCTACTATGAATTATTAGCTCATAGTGGGGCTGAAACAACTCAAATATGTCAAATGTTTTATTGTATTGTTGGTCTGTGTCAAATATCAGTATTAAAAAAACACATTGGGAAAATACCAATACAACCTATTAAAAGAGGAAAAAAATAAGAACTAAAAACAATGTACTACTTCTCCAGTTATCTTACATTACAGTTATAGCTTAAAAGTATCAATGACTGAAATATTACGGGCGCGATACCTCTGATTCTCGTCAGCACCATGGAAATGACAAAAAAAATGTAAGTAGTGTCTTGTTGTATTTATATTTTTGAGAGAGTAAACATGTTGGAGTATCTTTCAGAAGCTCATTTCTTGGCCTGATAATAATTCTACCTCCTAGATTAAAACATGTTCATGCTTAACACAGAAGTGTTATTACTTTATTTTGTACTTTATGAATGCCTTTCTATACATACAAAATAAATGTAAAACTATAAAATAAAACATCTTCATAGAACCCCAGAACAGCTGCTGAGCTGACCGAAACTGTAAAGTTGGCTTAAACTAAACAGAATTGTCTTCTTCGATGTGTTCATTACTCTAATGTAGGCATTTGTACAGGAATCAATGTTTTAACACATTTATTGAGGAATGAACAAATAAAAATTCTGTGTGCATATTCAAAATGCTGACATCTACGTCAGTTAATCTATAAATCTATAACTACAGGTCAAGATGATTGGACATTCCATTTTGACTCTAGTGCCTCGTTTCAACTGGGGACCCCGGCACCAGTATCACACCAGTGACTTGCCTCTAGACTAGACTGTGGTACCAAGGACTTTAAGGAGGGGCTCAAGTGGGGAGGGAGGAATAAACTATCAACGCCTACCGGTACCTAATACACACACACAAAAAATTAACTGTTTATGTTGGCGTAATTCACTTGTTCGCTGAAAGTTAATGTTTTAGTATGCCTTAGATTAAGACAAGACTAAAATAAAGTACAATATTGTACTAATTAAAAGATTGGCTGGCAGTTACCATAGATGTAAAAGTTGAATTTGTTATTTTGCCTATTAAAAACATACCACACAACTCCCATTTGGCTTAAGCATTTGCGCCCATCTTTCTCATGTCCCTTCTTTTTGCAGTGACGTTTAATGCCGGGCGACATTTTCCAGTGGAGAAAACACATTTCACTGCTTGTGTGAACGTGGACATTTTTGTGAGACCGTAGCACAAGGTAAGGTGAGACACTTTATGGGAACTACATCAACCGCAGTCAAGTGTGAAATTATAGCCGGGCATTGCGCTCCATTGACGACAACAGATTGCCAACATAAGATAATGTCTACCAAGCTGATGCGTTTAACCACTGGACATTGGTTGGGCAAACATGAAACACACATACTTCTCAGCACAAACAAACAAAAAGGCACTTACATTTGCCCCCATGCACAGACACCCTCCCCCATGCACAGACACCCTCCCCCATGCACAGACACCCTTTCATCCTGTCTGTGGCATGGCTCATTTCTTTGCTGAAAGCAACTAGGAGATGTTTTACTATGCTGACCACGCATACTTTCCGCTCCGCCGAAAGTATGCGTGGAGTATATATCGTCACTCACACCTCCAAAATGTTCTGGCCATGTGGACATGTGCACATTTACTGCGCATGTGCGACTGGCCGAAGCCCACTACAGACGGCAATGGATGTCCTACTAAGCTCATCAATATGTTTTAGGCATATAAAAAAGTTTTTTCCATCTTATATCTTGAGATTGGGCTGTCCCGAATACCATTTTACAGGTTATTTCCAAACAAGTATTCGAATACTCGTTCTCAAAAACACCATTAAAAACACAACTATAATTAATGTTTCAAAATCTGTTAAAATTCAAAGCAGGCGGCAGGACCTCTTGTTACATTGGCAAGGGTCCAGATAATCACATAACATTATTAAATACCGCACGGCTGGCTGTTGCATTCATTTTATATTAGCTGGCAGAGGTAATCTTCTATTCCTAGCTTTAGTAAGCACACATGTAAACATAGCCATGTGCTCAAAATGTCCACTTTGATTGACACGTCAATTGACCAAATCAGAGCTGCCCAATATCATAGATTAGCCAATAAGAGTATGTGTTGAATGAATAGCCCGCTCTCTTCTTACAGACAGAGCTAATTGCAATCGATTGTGTTGATGACCCAGTGTAGGACAGGCAATTACATTCTTACATGTGGGTTTACATGGAGACAGTAGGGATTAATGGGAATACATGCATAATGTGAAAAAACGAATACTCGATTCCAATATCTAAATAAAAACATACCCAACGAATGAATACCCGAATAAATACCAGAAATTCTCCTGAAGTTTAAGTCAAGCCCTTACCATTCAAGTGTACACCATTATCTGCTACTTTTTACATATAGGCCTACATGTGCAAGTCAAGTAGCTTTTAACAAGTGAATTTCTAATTAACATAATGGGCCTTTAATTCTGAAATAAACTAACAAAAGCATGAATTTGCCCCTTGTGTTGTTTGAGTTGTTGACCCTTAAATGTATTAAACATATTTGAATGACTGAATAAAGGAATGATACAATTCATATTTCACCAACCTGAAACTCAATGTATTTAACTAAGCTCATTTGAAGATGTACTCGAATGCAGCGACAACATCAATGTTCTCTTACCGATGACGAAGGCCTCTTTGAAAGTTGTCCCAGTGACGTTGTACCAAGGGGGTCTGCCTGCAGTGTAGATGGTCCTCTTATTGGTCCGCAGCAGCGGGGGCTCCGTCTTTGATAGGCTGGTGGTCCGTTTCCGTGGTGATAGAGAAGGGGTCAGAGGACAACGTGGTGCATGCCTTGGTAGGCTTTCCATGGAATCCTCACCGCTCCCACTGAAATAGCGGGAATGGGGATCAGCGTAAAACTTCTATACAATACTAATATTCAACCTGCTATTTAAAAGGGACACTTCTAAATCTGTGGAAAATTATTGAGCATGCCTCTCCAAAACTTAAGTTTGGAGTGGCTGGAAATCCCCCCACAGCTCTCATAGGCTCACATCCTTCTTAATCCCTCCCCCACCTGCCAACACTTTTGTGGACAGATGACCAGAGCTGGGGCATACCATTTGGGTTGTGGGGGAGCTATAACATTTTTTCGCAACTATACTTATTAAAATATATGCAGGACATATGTGGGTCCAGTGGATAGTCTCTTCAACTGTTAACCAACTACATAATAAATGTGCTTGTCTGATCACCATCAGATATGCCTGTGAGCTCACACCTGCCCCTATGCTTGCTGGTCAACACGGGCAATTTTGGCACATCGCCAATCACTGTCCCACATAGAGAGGAGAAAGAGACGCCATACACTCTAGTATCCATCCACCTCTCTTACTGGTAATGGTCTACTGTCTGTGTGGGAGAGGGGGAGGGAGTGATGCTTGCAAACCCTCCCCAGGAAATCACACAGTTGCCCTGGACACAGCATGGTATAAAAGGGGGCAGGTACTTGCATGAGTAAGGCTGTCATCACTTGGTTGTCAAGCATTGTTGCTTCAAGTGTTAACACTTGCGTAATTCTGCTATTCATTTATTTAATACGATATGGCTTTCATATGGCAAAGATAATGAATATTGAAACAACTCATATTCTCATATAAACAGTGCAGTACCATTTTAACAGCTAGGGTGGCTACAATACGCCACGGACACCTGCAAACATCCCAAGGCCACGTCTTCATGAATGTCCATACTGAGACTAGAGAGACTCAGACGGTTGAGCGGAACAGTTAACTAGTTGGCAAAACATTTAACTTCGCCAGCTGAATGCTTTGCTAAGTGGGATACTTTGAAATGGCTCCACCAACCAATGAATAATAATTGTATTGTTTTAAACAACAAGTAATTACATCTACACATTTACCTAATAAAAATAAAACATTCTATTAGTTAGTTAACTTAGTTAAAACTGAGAACTTTTGCGTGGCTACAGTTGCAGCACAACAACGTTAGCCAACATTAGCAAATGTGCTGTATGATCACTATCGCAGTACGGTATGCTGCCAGTATGATACATAACACACCGTATATGTACTACCTGTCAGATCTGGACATGGATGTCCTGTCCTCTTCCACCTCAACGTCTTTTTGTTGCATCTGCTTATCTTCAATTTGGCTCGTTAGCATTGCCATTTTTCATGTCTCTAGCAGCCACACCACACTGCTGCCAGGCCGGCGGCGCGGAAAAGCAGCGTCATGACGTCATTATTTGTGTACAACATACGCCGGGTGCGCTCACGCTGCTCGGTTTCACTTATTTGGGCTATTTTAACCTTATGTAATAATGCCAAGCATGGCCATGTCGTCTGATGATCGTCATGTTTTTCATTATCGGATGTAGCCGAGTAAAATATAGATTGTATCAGCTGATTAAAGCAAATATTTATGCCGATATCTACCGTATTTGCTATATGGGCTTTAATATGCGTGGACCAAACTCTCACCCATGGCTCCTTGTTGTGCATTTAGCCTACAGCCTACTGTAGGCTATGTAAATGAAAATATGCATACATTTACACAGCCTAGTATTTTTTACCACGTCGACAAATAAGAAATTGACATGCTAGGCCTATGAACATTTAATTGATAATTAGCCTATACGTTTTTTTATTGCATATATAATAGCATGCATGCCCCCTTCATCAGAAATGCTCTTTGGTGTTCTCTGACTTGCACGAATTATCTTATTTTTTCGTGTAGGCTATTCGCCTATTAGTGGACTTTACTGTGACGTGTCATTTGCAGGCTGTAGCCCTCCCTACTTTATTCTTTCAGTCGAGTAATAGGCTACTTTTCATTCTCGCCCTCGGTGGTATAGACAGACATGGTCTTCGTCTGCTGTCTTGCACCTGCATAGGCTGCACACTGAAGGCATTCGTTGGATTCGGAACAACGCGGTTACTCATTTTCTGCACAATGTAATATAGGCCTAAAGCCCATTCGACTATTTACAAAAATACATATAGCATAGCCTACTTCACGACAGAAAATATACTTTCGCCCACCTGGATTCGAAGGGACAATGGATCATATCACGGCGAATTCTGAAAAATCTCACCTGATAGACGAGAAACATGCGAAAATGTATTCTTTACAAAAGAGGTAAGGAAATGTGATGATATTTATCTTGCATGACAACAAATAGCCTATCCGTGCTTAAGCACGCATGGTTATGCTTCAAAGTTTCTGAGTCCAGATGAGAATTACCTAAACATTAGTGTTTTTTCAAGCCAATCATCATCATGGCCATGGTAGGCTATTTTATATTATACTCTAACTTTACAGAAAATGAGGACTAACCGGTATGCCTATACATTGCTAGTGCATAGCCTACGAACATGCCGCAACTGTCTGTTAGATTTATCAATAAATTAAAATATTTCAGACCTGTCTGAAAATCTGTTTGCTTTCTTATTAAAAGGTGATGAAACAATGATATTTGTCTATAGGCTAACCTTTTATTTGTAACTGAGCACATAAGAATCCTTAATCATGTCTACTCGGGATGTTATATGTCCTAATGTATTTTCACGCATGACTTATCTCTGGACAGCATTTGCCAAATGGCCCAGAGCCTATAGTTCATTGGTCAATATGGTAAAAAATAAAAAAGCGTGTCCTATAACCTAATCTGTCATTATATGGGCCAGATCAGTCCATGATACTCTATACAATTAGAATCCTCACGTGATTTAGCTAATCGTTAATTTATTATTAACGAATTAATTGAGAATTACATTTTTTATAACATTATTTTATGGCACATTTTTTATGAAGATAATTATTGTATTTGATCTGCTTTGTTGAAGATTGATATGAAACATACCGATGGAAAGTTAAAGCCTATTAAATAGCATCAAGTAGCCTACTTATTTCCACCAAAATCTTCAATTCAGCACCATGGACAGCAATATTGCTACTCTTCCATTTTTTAAGCATATAGGCCTATATCTACAACCTGCAAATCCAAAACATTAGATTACATTGACATTAAACAATATTCATCCCTCTGAAAATATATATTTTTAATTGTCAAAGGCCAAACAAAGGCCTGTTTTAGTCCAATTCCGTCTTAGCGCACGGCCCTACGATATAAAATACTGTATTCAACATTCAAACAATTATTTAAAAAATTTGTAGTAATATGTACCCTAATTTCCTACAGGTTATAATCTATTAACACTCACATGAACAAAACATAAATGTAAGCAGATAATACATTTGGACTTATACATCTTAGGCTATTATTGTATATTTTATTCCTTGCACTTTTTTGCGCAATATATCAAATTGCCTGAAACTGACATATTTACTCTATATGACCAAAGAATAGCCTATATCTGTCTTGCCTCACAAAGACAAAACAATATGAAATAAAATACATTTTTATTATGGGTATGATTTTACAGTCATTATATGACGAAACGTAAAAAGTTATTTAATGTGTTGGCTTTGAATGCGGTAGGTTTGTAAGGTTGCTGTGCGTGTTGTCCTATGTGTGCAGTGTGCATATCACTGACAATTTCCTGCGTCGTTTGCTCTGTGCATGTGTGCAATCTGCGTGTCTCTATGCCGGGTGCAGTTTTAACAGCTTGGCAACCTGTAGTATTAGTGGTATGTTCGCCAATCTGTGGGGACACAAGGTGTGCAGATAATTACCCATGAGTCACGTTGTGTCTCGTTCATCAGTCACATTTCCAATTTTATCGGAAATATTGCATAGGCCTAACATTAAAACCATTATATGAAACTAATTAAAACGAAGGTGAGAAAAAATCCACGGATAGAGACAAATCGTAATCAAAAGATATGATAAACAAATATCTTATTATATGGTTGATGGCAAATTCTAGATCGTCGTGTCGATTGTCAGCAGCTCTTCCTGCGTCACTTCAGTCCTATCAGGATATAACCTCACACCCTCTTATCATGCAGTTGACAGTTACATGCAGACATGCAGGCTTCGGGAATGCGTATAGCCCACTGCATCATTTTACACTAACAATTGCCTTATGTGGAACATTTTTACCAACAAATGTAATAGGACAAGATAAGACGATTCCTCAGGGAATTAATCCAGGTTAACAGGGTAGGCATGGTGGTCGAGGTCCATCCAAAAGCCATTGGTTTGAAACTCAACAAGCCATATACATATACTGCAACATACGGTAGGCCTACTTGCCATGTAGTTGCTTTGGATGAATGGATCTGCTAAATTACCTATAATGAATAGAGATTTTACACAATGACGGTATATCACAAACTCATATTCTTAATTTCAGATTATTTACAGGCTATAATTCTATATGCTGTCAAAGCATTCCTCAAGACTGTTATGCTTTGTTTGGGCATGGTCAAATGGGAGTGCTGCAGCAGGTAGATGATGCAAATCATGGTTATTAAGGACATCATCATGTTTTATTATGTCACCAACCACTGATTCACGGCTGTTGGCCATGGCACACTGATCTTATCTCACTTCAATTCCAAAATCCTAAACTATTTATCGGAATGTAATCACGTGGTGACTTTTTTAAGACCAACGATTAATGCAAGTATTCAAATTAATTTAGCCAATTTTATAAAAATTTTAAATGTCTTCACACCAAGTCAATAACCCAATTTTCTTTCTAAAGTAATTTACTATAAGCATTTAAAAAAACAGCGACCATTAAGGAGCTGTCAAATAGAGCCAGAAACACAAGTTTCCACCGCAGCACTGTTCTAATAACATGGTGAATGTGTGTAATCCTTTCTGTGAGATCTATAGGAGTAGGGGCATACATTCTGAAGTAATCAGTGTTTCAGTATGCCATGAATGTTCAGATAGATCCGTTTCCAAAATATGATTTGGTTAACATGGCATATTCTATCTCATTTATACCATTCATCATATTTCTCTGTGGAATGTCTAATCCATAAACATATGTTAATAGAACTGCATGGTGCTCTGGCAAAATCGTATCTGCATAAGATATGGTGATGTGGTGGCATATAAAGGCAGAGCGATAATAGACCTCATGCATAAATTGACAAGCCCTTAGAGCCAATTTGAAGTGTAATAAAATGGTCTTTAGATTGCTTGCTGTGAACACAATCACATATGCCTACTTTTTTCCCAGGATATGTGTGGTTTCACAATTTAATTACATTGATTTAATAATAGCATATTATTATCTTATTACATTTCATTTATTTATATTTTAGCCAAATATTAATCTTTATTTATTTGATTTACAGTGGACTGTATTTACTATTCCCAAATCACAATGTAAAGTAAGAGTGTGTGAGATGTTTGATTAGGCCTGTTTATGTTTTTTAATTTGGCTCCAGTTTGTCCTATGCATGGATGCATGCTTGCTTGTGTGTGTGTTGATTTTTTGATCAGTCCCATGTCCCCAATGTGATCGAACAGACGCTGTTTTATACTTGGCTGGTTCTTTATGTCCCTCGAGATCTCTGTGTGTGTGTGTGTGTGTGTGTGTGTGTGTGTGTGTGTGTGTGTGCGAACGTGAGAGAGCGAGAGCGAGAGAGAGAGAGAGAGAGAGAGAGAGAGAGAGAGAGAGAGTCCGTTAGATGTAAGAAAGCATTAGTGATCTCGTCTGTTAATAGAAAACTGCGCGAGAGTGAGAGAGCGAGAGAGAGCGCATGATTAATAGAAAAAATGTGTGTGCGTGCGTGTGTGTGTGTGTGTGTGTGTGTGTGTGCGAGGGGAGGGCTACGGTTATCTCTAGTGAGCCCAAATTAGTTTTTTTCCAGCTCATTAACCACATCATCACCTCTCTTCTTCACAGCACATGGAGAGATCTATTAGTCTACAGCACGTTTGTTTGTGATGTAGTGTAAGGCCTACCACGTGCACATTAGGAAAAATGTGCAGGTCAGCGTTTTTATTTATCTATTTTTTTTTTTTACTGTTGATCGTCATTTTTATCAATGTAAGCCTGTATTGCCTGGCACAATAAAGTCTCAGGTGACGTATTAGGGGTTGTTTATTTAGGATACTGTTGTAGGGGTTTAGTTACTTTTTAAATGTGATTTGAGAGTCAGCGAGTTACGCTATAGCTACTAAAATTATAATAGTATCCTAACGTAATTTTTGGATTACTACATTTTGTAGGATAACATAATGTGATTACTTTCCATTAATTTTAGATTTAGATCTCACAGCTAACCATTGTTATTTGAAATGCCATCAATTGCAATTTAATGCTTTGGCGGTGCCAAATCTATTTTTTGTGACCGTTTATGTTGCTCATTGGACTAGATAGACCTATAACCGAAGTAGGACTTCATTTCATTCATGACTTTAATTAAACGTTAATAAGAGAACAACAGCATATTGTTTTATGTACTTTTCTTCTGCAAATCTCCCTTTTAACATTTAAAGTAGCCTAGTCCTAGAAGTAATAATCTAAAAATAAAAAATAAAATAATTATAGATATATAAAATAAAATAAAAATTGGCTGTCATCGGATTCCACTACTTTATCTGGTAGACCTAACTGTAATGGATTAGCTAGTTGGGCCTTTACTGGCTTAACTTTTTTTTTATCAGTTTCTCCTTATATTTTAATTAGCCTACATTTTTCATAAGGTTTTTATACATTTACATTTATAATTAAGTATAATTCACTGCTCTGCCTTATGCATAGGTTACAATTGTGTAGCATATGTTGAAAACTCAACATATCACCCTCTAGAAAGATTAGTTTTCACAAAAAGGCTATATTTACTAAATGTATTCTTAAATTAACATTCATAGAATATGACAAATATTAAGAATGATCAGAATATCAATATGCATAATGTTATTTAATATTAGTCTCATCTGAATAAAAAAACATGGCTGTGTGAATCTTAATGTAAACTACTCATTTTTTGTTAATTATATGCACACATATTCCATCATATTTAGTATGTCACTTTTTGTAGGAACTTTCCTGATAACACAGAAGAATATCCTATCTTCCCTTTCGAGAATGGAGGCCTGGCAGGAGCCATTGAGCTAAAGCGACCTGTTGGTGCCCATTGCCATGGTAACAAGGAGCTTATGTGTGAAGAGAGTGCTGACAAGCTACTGGCCAAGAAGAAACTCTATATTGCTTCAGCTGTCTGCGTTGTCTTCATGATTGGAGAGATCATAGGTAAGGCTTCAAATGGCAGAGAGAGGAGGCCTACCATATATTGTGTTCCTTTTTCTCTTCATTTTATGTCACTAATCTGTTACAAAAGCAAATGAACACAGATAACATATTACACATTAAAAAGCACAGTTTATACTGAAAATAATCTGTATAACGTAGTACACACCCCTGTAACAGTAGCCTATACAGTGTCTTCAGATACCTCTAGGTGACATAAAACAGTGTAACCGCTGAAATTACCACCTCCATACATTACCACATTTTAGACACAGCTGATTTAGGGAGAGCTTCAAGAAAACACATTTTCTACTTTATTACACGGTGTAACAAGCTGGCTCATGACTTACTGGCTGATTGCCCAGATTTTGCTCTTACAGAATGTATATAAAAATGTCAGACCCTTTATTGCCCCTCCTTGGCATTTTAGGTTGGGAAGCTTTGAATTCATAAGACCTTAAAATGCTACACTGGGCAGGCACGCCATAACTTTTACTTGTGTAAGGCGGCTTACACAGCAGTAGTTATTATTTGACTTTTGCAACTTTTAATAATTGATATTGGTGCACACTTGAATACAAGATTAGGACAAAACTAAGATTTACAGTAATTAATTAATACAATGAATTACTGTATCTACCACATGGTAGATACAAGAATTGCATGTTGCTGTTTTATATCAGCATGATGAGCAGTAGCATGGCTAGGGCTTGACCCTCCCAGCTCCATAATATCACAGTGGTACTAGTAATACAAATAGGGCGCCATGGACACTGCTAAGTATGAGGTAAAGGGTCAATCCATGGCCTCCAAAGCAGACTGGGACAAACAAGAAGCAGGATCCCCAGGATCAAATGGTGTGGTTACTCCTCATTTCAGCTACTCTATGTGAGCAGCAGTCTTGGAGGACATGTGTCTTATTCTCCGGCAGAGCGCTGATCAAATAAAATACCTTAATTAACAAACTCTCAACAAATTACAAGACAAAACACAATAATAACAACAATGTTATACTGACAGCTAGCCATGTATGCTATGAAGCTAGCAACTAGCTACTTCAGGAAAAATGATGGTGTTTGTTGCTCAACAAGAGTTTGTATCTTCTCCTGGAATACAGGAGGCTACCTAGCTCACAGCCTGGCCATCATGACCGATGCAGCCCACCTCCTAACAGACTTTGGCAGCATGTTGGTGAGCATCTTTTCCCTGTGGATCTCCTCCAGGCCTCCCACTAAAACCATGAACTTTGGCTGGCACAGATCAGGTCAGAATCCAATGTGTGCATGGAGAGAAGGGTGGAGAGATGGATGCATAGACGGGTGGAAGAATCACAGTTTACTGACTTGATCATCTGTTACTGGAGAAGATCAAGCTATGTCAGATAGATAGATAGATAGATAGATGGCCTAAATGAATACAGTATAGCCTACGTTTACTCTACTGTTTAGTGTATTCTGTAAAAGAAATTCAATTTTCAACTTCATGACACTCTAAGCAATGTTTTAGAATAAAATATATTTCTAACAATGTACACATATGAGGATGTACGTACAAAATGAGCTAACAGTGAGTTTAGCACAGCTATGCCAATAGCCTGATGGTGTGCACGGACTAAGGGATAAGCATGCATTAACAAAATATAAAGATTTACTTAATAACTTTGTGCCTTGTGTCCTTTAATGAACCTGACACATGGCACTTTAGCCCTAAGGCCTTAATAGAAAGGACCAAATGACATGAAAATAAGCATGTTATATCATGAAGCTACATCTAGCAAATCCCAGATTATTATTTTAATGGGGTGGTCTCTCTTTCCACTGTGTACAGAAGCGGGTGTTAATATAGCAGGTGTGAGGTCAAGAACAGGGGAGGGTAATATGGCTTATTGGATCTTAACATTCTGTGTATTAACATACAATTATTATCTTGCTCTGTTCATGTTTATGTTCAGATCCAATATGTCACATTTAACTGTAAGCGTGTTTTTTTTTCACCATTGTATTTGATCTGCCCCTGACAGAGATCCTTGGAGCCTTAATATCCGTCATGTCTATCTGGATAGTTACGGGGGCGTTGGTATACCTGGCTATTGAGAGGATTGTAAGGAATGACTATGAAATCGACGGAAAAGTGATGCTGATCACCTCCGGCTGTGCCGTCATCGTAAATATATTGTGAGTTATTATGCCTTCTAGACAAGTTGAGATGTAAATATGTGTGTTATTATGCCTTCTAGACAAGTTGAGACGTAAATATGTCAGTTATTATGTTTTCTAAACCAGTGTTTCCCAACACTGGTCACCGGGGAACGCTGCCCTGCATGTTTTAGATGTTGCCTTGCTCCAACACAGCTGATTCAAATTATATCAAATCCTGATAGCCATTCATTTGAATCAGCTGTGTTGGAGCAATGAGACATCTAAAACATGCAGGGCAGTGTTCCCCCGAGGACCAGGGCTGGGTGTTCTAAACTAACGAGACTTAAATATCATGCAAGTTATTATGCCTCCTAGACGAGTTGAGACATAAATATGTGAGATATTATGCCTTCTACTCCAGTTGAGAGGTAAATATGTGAAATATTATGCCTTCTAGTCTTAGGGTAATTCTGGACACTAATAGGGAAGTGCACCTTTACAACAAGTGAGATGATTATGGGGATGCAGTTCTGGCAAATAAATAAATGCTACCAGAAACCCTTACATTTAGCATAGAAATATAAACACTGAAAATATAAGGTTCTTGACTTAATTATACATGAAATGTTATAGCTGCATTCTCTGTTCCATGCTGTGAGGGATGAGTAACAGATGCACCTATTATAGGTCATGATAGTGGTCCCCCAAACAAACAGTTGTGGGTTTGATCCCCAGAATGCCCCACATACTTACAGATCATGTGGGACTAAGATGCCTAACTAATGCCTGCTTACTACTGAGGGTTAGTAGGTGAGGCTGTATCATGAATGTTGATTAACTATGAATGTGAATGTTGCAATTATTGCATGGTGCTATACACATTCTGACATATCAGCAGGTAGGATAAGGGAAAATGACTTACTTTTTTTATTATCTCATGTATTTGTTTTTCTTTTTATTTAATTTGATTCATTTAACCATTTTATATTCCTTGTGTTGTTTTTCTGTATTTCTGTATTTTCTTATGGGAAGCAGGATTGTGCGTGTATTCCCTCTCGGTAAAGCACTTAAAGCTGCAATTCTGTATGATAGTGCTATACAAATAAAGTTTATTA
Organism: Forbesichthys papilliferus; assembly: GCA_025399855.1. Classification (NCBI taxonomy): domain Eukaryota; kingdom Metazoa; phylum Chordata; class Actinopteri; order Percopsiformes; family Amblyopsidae; genus Forbesichthys; species Forbesichthys papilliferus. The sequence goes on along the minus strand of JAODOY010011098.1, from coordinate 5,835 downwards.
TTATGATTATGAATAATTCTTAAAAGTCACTGTAAATCGGTGTGAAGTAAACCAAATTGTAATATTTAAGTTTAAAGTATTTTTTTACAATGTACCAAAATCTCTCTCTCTCTCTCTCTCTCTCTCTCTCTCTCTCTCTCTCTCTCTTTCCATGTCTCTTTGTTGTCTCTTGTTAGCATGGCTTATGTTCTCCACCATTCTACCACCTTCCACGGCCATGGCTCAGGCTATCACCAGATCGATGAGAATGGCCAGAGCCCCATGGCTCACGGCCACTCCCATGCTCTCCTCGGTGGTCATGGCAGCACGAGCGTACGAGCTGCGTTCATCCATGTGCTCGGAGACCTCCTCCAGAGCGTGGGAGTCATGATCGCTGCAAGCATTATCTACTTCCGGGTTAGTCTTCAGTTCCATTGTCTATTAGGTTATCCGGGAGAGTGTCTTATGGCTGTGTCGTTTTACTTTGGCGCTTCGAGTCTGGAGGGCTCTCTCTCAGGTTGTTTACATGCATGATACGTGCATACTGCTGAGGTTCCATTGAGAAAGCATTGTACATTTGTAGATTGTTAGAATTTTGAAGCATTTTCCATAATATGGTGAAAAAGTATAAATACATTGACATTTTATTAATAGGATTATTTTCTCTCTTCTATCTCAGTGCAATATGTTTCTAGCAGCTTGTCTGAGATACTGAGGACACTGATGAACCCTCGCATCATTCTAATTTGTCATTTTGGACATTTCATTTCATTGGTGTTGCCCTCTCTTGATTGACTGGGAGGAACAAAATATAGAAATAATTACAATGCAGTACAATGAGATTATGCAATTGTGGTGAAGAATTCTGTCTCAATTACTTGTTTCAGTATTTGACCTGCCCTCTCGACAACACAACTGACCACACAACTGGAAAACCTTTTTATTTACAACAGTAAACCTTTACAATTGCTCACCTATTGATCCCCATCTGTCGCCATGATTTACCCTTTTACTGACTTTAACTTTGTTTCTTCAGCCTGAATATAAAGTAGCAGATCCCATCTGTACCTTCCTTTTCTCCATCTTTGTCCTCTGCACTACTTTGACCATCCTCAGAGATGTCTTCAGGATACTCATGGAAGGTAACATTGGCACAAAAAAATCTTGTTTTTGGCATGTTCAAATAAACTATAATATGCAAGAGGACTGAAAAGAGAGATGGAATGGCCAATATGTTTTGACCAAGTTGACCAAATCTTTCATATCACTTAGTCAAACCTACTTTACTAAGTAGGATTGTAGATTTACCTTTCTATAGTATTTTTGTATGGCTTCAGACATATTTTTTACTCTGCTATACAAATATAGGTAGGCTATGATATTCTAAGGAGGCGTGTATGAAAAAGTTCAAGTGTAATCTTGTAAGCATAAATTGTGACACTGGTCACGTTTTAAATGTCTCTTTCTATTTCTCAGGCGCCCCAAAGGGGGTGGAGTTTAATTCAGTGAAGGAGGTACTTCTATCTCTGAAGTCTGTGAAGGGCATACACTCATTACACCTCTGGGCTCTGACTCAAGGACAGTCAATGGTCTCAGTTCACCTGGCTATACGTAAGTAACGCATGCTTATATCTCTCAATCATATCATTACAGTAAATACACACATATTAAAATACATTTGTTGTTTAACTGGCCATGTTCAGTCATATTTTCAACTCTATGCTTTCCACAACTGTTAAATATTACATCTTAGGCCAACATGGACAGTTAAAGAACCAATCATCTTTTGAGAGGGTAAGCCACAAAGTCCTAACACCTCTTTCACGCCAATATCTTTTTTTCAGAGAACTCTGACCCCCATATGGTCTTGAAAGAGGCCACCGATCTCCTCCAGACCAAGTTTGGTTTCCATAGCATCACCATCCAAGTGGAGCCTTATTCTGAAGACATGGCCTACTGCACACACTGCCAAGACCCCATAGACTGATACAGGAGGCCCTATAGATGACATTACAACAGGACAGGACTGGCTCGGGCCTGTGTCCATTCACATTCAGTGACCTGGACGATATTTATTTCTGGTATTCTTAAACAAACACTTCACAAGAGTTGCGTTTAGTACGCACTCATGTTATGTTCACTGAACTGAAATGGTGCTGTAGTCAACCTTTCGTTTCAAAGGTTGCAGAGTTGGGTTGTGTAAACGCTGACAGATATGTTACGTTTGCTACGTTCAAGTGAATATAATGCACGTGATGTGATGTGCAGTGTTAGGGGAAAGGTGTTAACGCACACACATACGTACATACACACACAAATTCGCGCATGCAAACACACACACACACACTCAATCTCGAATGGACGAAAGACTCGAGGCGTGCTGTCTTAGCACAAGCCATCTTACTTGACCCATTTATTGCACTGTGCTGTGTCGTAATGTATTTTCATGTCATTCCAAAGATAGGTTAATTGTTTTCAATTTTTTGGGGGAAATATCATCCAGTGTGGCTCTAGCGGCTGATGTCAAGCCTTAAAACTTTAAACTGCCATTTTGATTAAATGAACAGGATAAATATGATTTGTGAACACACACGTAGGCAAAAATATAATTGCAATAGAATGTTCAACGAGCAGTCTATTTATAGTTCCATAGACAGCCTCAAAAGCAAAATGCTTTTTCTGCTGTGTTTTTACAAATTCCAGACTCAAACATTAGTCACTAATTTCCCACTTTACGGCTATTGTACATTGTGCCCATAGAACAATTAATACATTGTGTCATGTAGCAAATTTGTCTCCTGGTGGGTAGGTGCACAAAGGAATATGATTAATAGGAATACTTACTAAAAGTTTCAGTCGAAGGTATTTATTCCTGTAATGTGTTTTGGACATGCCATTTGAATTTATATCTTCTCTGGCAATGGAAACTAGGAACATAATACTGCCTCCCTTTCTTTGTAATACATTGGTATTGACTGAACTCCTAAAGCAAATTAGAATTGTGTGGATTATACTTGCAGTGAGTCTCAAAATGTGCCAAATAGTGGGCATTTTCTTGTTGTAGATAGACTACTGAGAGTCCAGCAAATGCAAACGGATTAATCAGTTTGAGAAATCATTTAGCCAAATTCTCGAACCCTCTGTTGAAGAAGTGCTCAACTCAGAGGGAAAACGATGTACATGTACCTTTAACTTTGAAAAATGATCTAAGCCATATATATATCCCAACCTATTCCTCCAGGACATTCAGTATTGTTTGTCTTATCAATCATAAAGCTATTAAAGATGACAAGAGAGGCACACTCAATGTCTGTTCTAAATGTAATGTGAAACCACCATTTTTATATTTACCAGTAATGGATAGAAGACATTATCACATAAGTGTTTGTGATTTTATTAGTTAGGATTTAAGTTGATATGAATATATAATGTTCTTATACTTCAGCATTCTCTCAAGATCATGTCCGATGTGCTTACATTGGATTCAGAACAGATAGAGCTTTAAAAAAACCTTGCTTATGGTACGTAGTTTCAATGTACTTGTGATCTAAAAATCTTGAATGAATTTATAACTTGATGGCCTTACAAACTGCAATAACTCCTTATATAATGCTAGCACTGCAGTGGAGCTATATGGCTATCTGAATGAGTGGAAGTTTGTATCACTTCTAAAATCCTATTTTCATAACCAGTCATATTTTCATTTTACATTACTATATATTTCTACTAATTCGAATGGTTTGATTTTTGCATTCACCCCTTTTCCCTTAATTCTATACTTTATATGTTAGCCTACTGATCTATTGCTTTGAGTATTCGCTTCAACTGCAAAAGCACTGGTTTTGCAGTTCTCATTAATACAGTTCTCATTATTTCATGATGTCCAATTATAATATTTCATATTTGGTTGAATCCCTGAAAGCTATAGTTAGGTTATGGATTTCACAATTGAATTGATCTGATACTGTACTGACTCCCAGAGGAATCAGAGTACAGTATCAGTTGTGATATGTATTTCCATATAGAAAATATATCTAGGCAGAAACAATAGAATGTCTGCTGGGATGCATTCTCATGTTTATAATGTACGTATACTTATATTACTCTGTACTATGTACAGACTGACAATGAACCTTTATTTGTTATTACGTTTAACTAGAGCTAGAATATTTCATTCTATGTTGGAACACAATTGACGAGTATGGCCATACCTGTCACCTGCTCCGTCATTCTAAAAGATGCAAACACCATCATCCAGGCAGTGTCTTAAGTTGTCAACATTAAGAAGCTGTGATGTACACTTTAATGACAACAACGCTGCAGTTGTGTCAAGATTACATCAAACATGGATGTTTCATGAGAATGTTGTCATGCTTTTTAAATGAAACCTGTCTATTGCATGTCTGAAGTGAATTCCTCTTGTGATCAGATGATTCTTTAATGTATTACTCTGTAGAGACTAAAATTCAACATACTCCTTGAAGTTTTACCATTGACTAATGGTTTATTTAAGAGAGTTTTGTGTCAAATCAAAATGCTTGAAAAATCATCATGATAAACGGTCAGCAAATGAAACTGTTTAATCTGGTTAACCACTTCGCCCTAGCAAGTCAGCCACATACAGTATAGCTACCCACTCAACTTGTTACAGTTTATAGTGGTTCACTCTACTCCATGCTCCAGATAATGTGGATGAAAGGGAAATGTTTACATTCCTCAAGCTAAACCATTGAGTTGACACTCATTGTAAACCATATGCATGTTAGCTGTTGTTCAGATTAAATAGTTAGGAGATTCTTTCCCAACTGCCAGTTAATGTACACAAAACAAATATATAAAAACCTATATTTTGGCCATTTGTAAAGAGGATATATTTACATGTAAATACCTAAATGTAATTGTTTTTTTATTTTGCAATTACAAACCTCTAAAACCTTGAATGTAACAATGCCGTACACAATTATTTGACTATTTTTGATACACCTGCACATAGTTATGTGTTCCCATTCAACCACAGGCTTTGGTGTTTAAAGCAGCAGCCAGTGTTTCACGGTTGGAATACAGCATTTCAATGTATTCTTGAAAATGAGATGTTTGCTACTATTGACAATGGAAGTGTACTGCTCGAGAATGCTATGTATTGTACTGTTGTGACTGAAAATAGTGTGACTATTGTAAATATGTCGACTGTCACGTATCTTTTTGTGTATGAATTTATGTATACTGGTGTAAATATTCGTTTTATTGTACAATCAGTCTGTAGAAAGTCTTGTTTGTCTACATGTTTGGTGATTATACTGTATATGAATAGCATCTGTGATGTTTGATATTTTGTTTACATGCGTGCAAACAGTTTTTTGTAAACATGAATAAATTAATGCAGAAATGTATGACCTGCATCTGTGGCTTGACTTTGTACCAGTTAAGCACAAATGACAAGTCTTAAAAATAACTTTGTAGCATACAAATACATTTAATTAAGAAACCATTTTAACGCATAAGAACAAACATTTAGATATAGTAAAACACCCGAAGCAACAGAAAATAGATTTTTCTGGTGGGCTGTTCTTTCCTATTCACATTTGCAATTATAGACATTCTATGGCAGTCTCAGTGCCGAAAATTATGCTAAAACTGTCTTATTATTATTATTATTATTCATAATTATACACCCCTTAGACCTACACAATACATTGTTTATAAAAATAATAAAAACTGGAATACTGCTGCAGTTACATGTCACTATGAAGTGCAAAAGGTTTCATACAACAACGTTGCATAATCAATCAATCAATCAATCTTTATTTATATAGCACTTTTCATACAAATTCATGTAACACAAAGTGCTTCACACTA
>JAODOY010011088.1:684-28693 GCA_025399855.1 Forbesichthys papilliferus | reverse complement strand
ACTTATGTGATGTTAGCACTTTGGTCAACCTAGTTGTTTTAAAATGTGCTCTATAAATAAAGTGGATTGGATTGGACACTGCACGATTACAACAGGAACACACTACAGTAGGACCAGGGTGCATGCTCTCCGGTCACCTAGACTGAAGGCCAGACATTGACCATATTGTAGTTTGTTTTACTTGGAGAAGAATTGCGCAGGCTGTTTATGGTCGTATGCATTCCAGTCCTTTGGTCATGGTTTCATCTACCATTAAACATGAGCCCATTCCAGATATGGGGGTCGCTGTTTACACATGGCTTTCCACACGCGCACAATAGAATAGGATGCCTAGACTATATCATTGTGTGCATTGACTGTCCTCTGACTTTATTTTAATTAACATATTTCGAACTGTTGCGTTGTTGTGACAAGTTATGCCAAGATGTATTATTTTGTCCTCATTCCGCTGTCAAGACCAGAGTGATGATTTTGACTGATTATGATTGACTGAACAAGCAGTAGCTGCATTCAGAGTAGGCACACAGCTAGTGCCATTGCTGCCGCAGATTCTTCCTCAAGTAATAGGCTTATGTCTGTCTTAGTTTCATCTCATCTAATATCTTTGTGTTGCCTTGAGGGAAGCCATGACATAACTCATAATGTACATGTGAATTAGAAACGCATGCAGACATATGGGCATGTTTTATTGTTTTCATCTGCCATGTCAGTAAACCTCATTTACAGTAATCTATTGGCTTTATGGAACACCTTCAGTCAAACAAACCTACACAAATGACATTAAGTCTATTTGCTTATAGGTTGGAGTTGTTTACTGACAATTTTGTCACGGGCAATTTGCGGCGTCTCTGTATCTGGCTTTTCATGGCCTTTGGATGAGCCCCGGTAGCCTGTCATGTCCCTTACGTAACAGCTAGATGGGCTTATCTCACAGTGTCGTGTGTATAGCCTCACATGCATACCTAGGCCACACCACACTAAGCCACCGTGTCACATCTGTGCTGGAGGTAGCCATGGGTGATGCCTCGTAGTGTTCACAGTAGACTTCATCATATAAAACATATGGTTGAGTGTAGGGGTGCGGCCTTTTTACATGGTGTACACTCTGTTACTCTACGTAGTGTAACTCACTGACCTATTTCATAGAAGACAGTGATTGCTTCAGTAATTGGCAAATTACTTTGGTTTTGTTAACCATCGTGGCGGCTTTCAGGTCCACTACTACAAGTGCTCATGAGCGTTGCCACAAACATTTACGTTTGAGTGGCATTGTACCATGCCTGCTTTCCTCTGTGGATAAATATTCAGTAGACCCGAAGGACAACTCTTGCACATAGCAAGAGCTGGCACAATGGATTGCATCTTTGAATGACACCTTAGCTTGCTTAATTATCCTAATCGTTTAGTACATTTAACAGTAGCAGACCCATTTGTAATTTTGCCTTCACATGTCACAGTCCTGGTGCATTAATCACGGTTGATACTGTTCATGCCATCGGTAAGGCCCTACTGGGATTCTCACTCAAAGCCTATATAGTGTTTACTAATGGGTCAAATGCAAGGTAAGAGTTTATCTGTTATTCAGTAGTCATGTGGTATCTTGTTAAGCCCAGCTCTCTGTTTCTGAGCAGTGCAGAGCCAAGAGTACTGTATCACACTGCACAAGTGCACAAATACCCATCATTCTTTGCAGGCCTTTACAGTTGAAGGTCCCTAGGAGGTACATCCAGGGTGAGTGGAGGCTCTGGTGCGCACAACACATCTTTATTAAGTCATACAGTATGTCATTTCATTCTGCTGTGGCATACTACTGTATGTACAGCATATCTTTGGGACCGGGGAACAGTATTCCGAAGAGCATTCGTTCCAAAATGATTATTGTTCTAAACAGACTATTTAGAGTAGGATTTACTTTCATGTGAATACAACGCTTAATGTCAGTGTGCATATTGGAATATTTAATTAAATCAGCTTTTCAATCGCATTTAATGAAAGCCCAAATATTGTGGGCATGTAAACTTTGACATTGTCATTGAGAACGGGCAACTCCATTAGTAAATGTCATCACCATGGCAACACTCGACCACCAACCTCCACAAATACAGCTCTGGTTATTTGCTATTGTTAGCCGCCGTGGAGTTGGTGTTACTGGAGAATTGTCACAGCGTGCAGCCGGTTTGTCTTCTAGTCGCAAGGGCAGGGAGGCAAACGTGAAGCAGGAGGTGGAGCCTCCCCTCTCTCTCTCTCTCTCTCTCTCTCTCTCTCTCTCTCTCTCTCTCTCTCTCTTCCAAACTTTCCCATTCTTCCTCACTTAGCTTGCAGACCTTCTCTGGTGTTTCTTTTCCCTTCTCCCTTTTTCCCCAACCTCCTCTTATCCCTTTCATCGTCCTCCTTCTCCTCCCTCTCCCTCTCCCTCCTGCTGTTTGTTTGTTGGTTCATGCTCACTTTCTCTGAAAGCCGTTCCAGTGGCTGCATGCGGGCCAGAAGGGCCTCTGCATGTCTGAACTTAGTTCGGTGGTTGTGCTCTTTGTCCGTGCTTTCAAGTATCGTGTGAAGTTGTTTTTGTTTTAAAGCTGCAGAACCTCCTGAAATGCTGATCTTCCCTTGTGCCAAGCATACTTTATCGGCAGTTTTGATCTCACTGCTTGCAAACTTGAGACGATAAGCCGCACATTCTCTCGTTTTCTCCCGTAGTCCAATCTTGTCTTTGCTAGTCAACTTAATGATCTTTATCCACTATGAGTTACAACAATGTGGGAAGTGGACCTTGTGATGGATGAGTCATTGCTGACCTGAGATGGATGCTGTGGATGCCCTGGGACATTATGTATTTTGATATCTTTCACTTATCTCTGCCTTTTTGCAAGATTGGTTTTCAACCAACGAACACATCCTGCACAGCTCAAAGATGTGTATTGCGACTAATCTAAGACATCAACATTTACAAAATTGGTATCATCCAAAAGAGATTAACTTTATACCAGCGTCGAGCCAGATTTGATTACACACACAGTATTTGGGTGACTGACGTGAATGGGGAAGTTATGGTATGCACCATGGAAGGTTACAATGCAAAGGGGCATGTCCTAAATTATTACACTTAAGGCCGACGCCCACTGGGGGGCGACGTTCGTATGAAGGAATGCACTTGTAATGACGTTTTAAAATGTAACAAATTGAAGAAAGCGCTCAAAGACCTGCAGCAAGATTTCAATGCATGTCTATGAAATATATAAGATATAGAACTAGATATAACTGCTCTAAACCTTGACGTTGGAACGGTCATTCGAGTCAGAATTTAAAGCCGAAAACTCGGGCGATTCATCTAGTCTGAGTTTGCCAACATTTAACACACCTGACGTCATGCGGTAGCCTACAAGCTACCTGCTGTCTATTTTAAAGTGTGCTAATGTGTCAAATCAGCTGTTGTGTTACAGTAAATAACATTTGTACTCAGTAGATGCTTGTAAAGTTTAGAGACTTGCCGTAAACATTTGTTAGCTGCAGACACATTGGGGAATATTGACTTCTTTGCATTGGATTGCAGCATAAGATAACATCACACAACTAGATGAGTGGGATCGGCATCATAAATGGACTTGTTGACATGGACACAGATGTCAACAGATCATAGAATGATAGAATCGCGCACAATTTTATGTTTCATCCAAAAAAAAAAGTAACAACTAAAAAAACACTCTACTATGAAGCTGAAGTACGGTTTGCTTTGGGTTTACGCCAGGAAAGCAGCATTTGTATACAGCTAAATGAAGGGCGTAAAAATAGAAGCCAATGATGTCAGATAAAACTATCCACAGTTCGGTATGTTGAATTAGATTTACAAATGCAAGGGCATGAACAGAAAAAAAACTAGGGCAGACCACAATGCTTCCTACAGCCAAACAAGAGTGTGATAACCACTAGGAAAGAATTACTCACTCAACTTGTGAGTTCAATACTTCAAGTATCAAGGCTGCTGATTTCTTGATGAATGAGCCGTGCCTCACACCTGACAAAACCCCATTGCTTTGGTGTCATAGGAACAAAAGCTGTTGCTAGAGGCTCAGTATTTATGCCAAGCGGAAACACAATCCTCACTACCTCAGTTCCCACAAGAGGGTTTTCCACTGTGGTTAGGTGGTCAATATAACTGACTACAAATTGATATTTGATTGGTAAACCAATCAACCAAGGTTAAAATGATTGAACTTGCTACTGTAAGGATACCACAGGTCCATGTTTAGCTATTTATTATATATATTTTTAAATATGATATACTGCCGATAATACTGTCATGTGGTTAACGTAGGCAGTGCTATTTTCTTAATTATTTTCTTTCATTAGAATAGTGACACAAACAGTCATGTTTATATGGACTGCATACAGTAAGTGAGTGAATCAGGACGTCAGGGCCAAGAATCAAACGGCTTGTAGAGTTTTCAAACCATTCCTGATTTGATCACTTCTTTATGCAATTAGCAATGCCAACCTTGCATGTGTGGGCTGTAGTATGCATGTCTAATACAATTATCTTTAAGTCCTATATGCGTGTAGCAGATTTTGAGTGCTATTGGCTGATGAAGACACCCCTATACTGTAACTTCACGTTTTACGAGGACATAGGTCAACATTACATGGGGAGCTGGAAGCTTGCCTCCTGCAGCGTCACATAACTTCAGAGAGCGGTTTCCTCCTATATCATCTGCCTGGTTCTCGTTCTCTCTCGCTCTCTCTCGCTCTCTCCCTCTCTCTGTTTCAACTCAATTCAATGGGCTTCATTGAATGAAAGTTACAAATGAACAATGTTGCCACTAAAATAAACATTTATATGAAATGTAATTAAATAAAAAATACAAATGTAGCCAGAGCAGTGGAAATGAAAACATCTCACTCTCTCTCTCTACCCAACAAACGTTTCACTAGATTCTCTCACTTTTCCTCATGCTCTCATTTTACCATATTTGTTTCCCTCTTTTTCTGCCACTCCTTGTTTTCTGACATTCCTTTCGCTCTCTCTTTCATTCGCTCCATCTTCCTGGCTAAAGACTTGGATATTTTCCATCTTGAACTAACCATTTATAGAAGTGTTAAAACGTGTATTATTGAAATATTCCAAATAATGTAAAATATTGGTTCTATGCATTCCACTCTTACCTGCAAAACATGTTTTTGTGCTAAATCTACAGTATGATGGACATTATTATTATGGTAATTAAGTTGAGAATACTTTCTAATCAGTTTTAATGGCACATTCTGATGTATGAATACTCTACACTGATCCCACAAAAAATATAGTGCATGCAGGACTTGATACCTTTCTCATGTCTTGCTTGAGACTACATTACATTAAATATTTCCTCCATCAGTTTCATGATTGGCACTTTAACACTGAGCTACACAGATGCTGTTGCTATGGAAAATTGCTTACATTCTGTGTGTGTTCTCTCAGACTAGCCTTTAATGCCCTGCATTGTGGTTTCTGTTTTAATGTGGTTTCTCCACTAAGGTTGACCTGTTGGGACAAATGCTACATTCATGGCTTTGCTTATTCCAGAGATTTGATCCTAATTTTACCAGTGCTGAAATTTGTATAAATTAATATCAGGGCTCTATGATTACTTTTTCCCATGGAGGACATCTATGTTTCTAAATGTAGGAGGACTGCCAAACATTTGGGGGCAGAGTTGAAATTCTATTTATTAAGGGAAGGACAACCAGAAAAACTGGGCTAGAATATAGGAATTTGAGCAAACCTATTTTTGAATTATATAGGTCTTGGAAAGGTTTTTGCTTTGTGGGAGGTTTTATATTCCCTCATGCCGGTCCAAACACAACAGAATAATTATTCGTTATTACCGGGTCCCACAGGAGAAACAGAAGGAGAAACATAACCATAACCAAAGCCTGTTAGGCTAGAAGGTTAATGTCCTCCGGTTAGGGTGCTCTTTTGTGTTCAGTATGTCAGGCTTGGTGTCTCTTTCCTCCTCCAGTGTGGCTTCTTTCAGCTTTTCCCCCGCTCCACTCCAATTAGGTGGTTTAAGCACCTACACCTGTCAGATGAGTGGTGCAGTCTGGGAATTGTAGTGCCTGCCCCAGTGTCCATTTTGTAGTGATCAGCTGATCCTGGAGGGGAATGTAGCGCCCCTCTTTGCCTGTCCCCTGGAGATGCCACAACCCATATAAAACAATGTAGGCTACTGTAATTGCACAAATGCGCAATTTAAAAGCTGGTTGCCATGATTGCAGTCACACATCCCCCTCTAACCATTCAAGCATGAATCATCCACAAGTTTTTTAACTGTTTGGCTAGTGACTTGCTGATCGAACGTGGTAAAGGTCAGCTTGTTAGTCTTACCTAGCAGCGATGACGAGGTAGCTAATATAGAAAAGTGTTTGTGTTCAGATTGCATGCATGTGGCCCGGTGTGCAGTAGTTGGTAATGGTAATTAATGGTAATGGTAATGATAAATACAATGTACGCGTTCACCCTCTTTGGAACCATGTTCTGTTTGTCATTGAACATGGGGATTTCATGTGCACCAGCATTTCTGACATTGTTCCACTGTAGAGTCCTGCATATACAGTATATTGTATACAGTATTCTGCTTTTTATATTTTTATAATTTTTGGATTGCATTCTTAACACATTTAACACATTTTTAACATTTGTGTCAGCTTTTTCTATGGATAATCATTGGCATGTTTGAAGCTCTTATCGTTATTTGTGCAAAGATAACCTTGGGAGATCTAATATTGAACTAATCATGTTTTTATTCTCTTCTGGCAAATAGAAGACACTATTCTAAATGTTGTTGACAAAGGCAGAAGTAATTGTTCCCCATACACTTGTGATCTCATTGTCTACACTTGCTGATATTACAGCAACTGAGTCCAGTTTGGCTGAAAAAGTGCTCCATTACTCTTATCAAGGCCCCATCCTGACCCTTTTCTTTTTAATATCAGTAGATATAATACTAGAGAAAACTGAAGTGATAGATCATACGTCGTAGGCCGACTTCCTGGGGCTCTGGCTTCCTGAGGCCATGGTTCCGGCTGTTTCTCTTTGGTTGAGACCTGTGTTAACCCCTGTCCACTCTCTCCACTTACTGTATAAGCTAAATGTTGGATGGTCCTCGATGTAATGTTTGGATTTTGATTGTCAGTTTTGCTAATTATCCGCAGTGGCGGAATGAGATGTACAGTGGAAGGCAAAGAAGACAAAGACAGCAAAATTTTCCATATAGATAACTGAAAATATTTACAATATATTTTAAGAGCACGGGATCAGGCTTACCTTTGGGGCACTGCCTATAATGATAATTGCAATTTCTTTTGTGTGTCAGTTAAGTGTCAACAGAGAACTCTTTCAAGTTCTTTGTGGAATGTGGCCAGTGTACTGAAACCTCAGTATGGAAATTAAATGAATCAGTACTTGTTCAGGTTTATTTCAGCGAATATCGATTGGTTCAATTGAATATGTCAACTAGCAACATTCATAGCATTATTTTCTTTTTCTGTATTTAGATGTCTAAGTATTTTCTGTATTTAGATTAAGACAGCACTCATTCCCGTTTGCCCTGAACTGTGGGGAAAAGGGAAGTCTTGGAGTAATGTTTGGCAAGCATGTCATGAATGTAATGCATATTCTAAAGTATGCTATTAGAATAAAATGTTTTGTGTATTATGGCATTATGGACTCAAATACAATTATATTTGCCCAATCAGCCTCAATCTATTACATTTAAAGTTTCATTGATTGTGAACAATCTGTAAACTCCAGAATTTCCAGAACAAGTCAGGAAATGCCCATAATGTTAAAAGAAATGAGTAAGCTTTGGGCCTAGTCACGCCTTTTTAACTTTGGTTGTATTTCTACTGGAAACATTAGCCCTTTGGGCTAGGTGACTGTATGCGTCATTGTTTTACTGTGGGCTATTTTTCTTAAGTCTTTACCAGGGAATTAAATACAGGTCACAGTATGTGAAAAAAAGAGACTCCATCTAAATAAAGTAGAGACTCTTTTGTTATTGGTTATCAAGTTGCAGCTGTCTGATGTGTGGGGGGGGGGGGGGGGGGGGTGTACAGTACATACTTGCCTAATACTTGAACAGGGAAGATGTTAACTGTGCTCGTGTAACTATTATTAAGAATTATAACAATAGGGGCAGTTAAAGGTAGAATTTGGACGACTTTATTGCACTTTATTGCACTCTACAAAGTACATTAAGAGATAAGGTCTGCAATTATATTGTATTTAGTTTAATCTGTATTGTAGTTAGTCTTGTCTTATCTAACTAAACACGGGCAATATGAATGTAGGTCATGCTCTAGCATATTTTCTCCTGCTGTTACAGTGGGGCCGATATGATTTGACCACAGGTGGCTCTACTGGATGCTGTTGGTACCATATTGTTGTCACAAGTTAAAAGCTGCTTCTCACCTTCACACCCACAGTGCAGCAGTTGCAATGGATAATGTGCTGCCTTGGCAGTTGAGCTGTTGACATGTTGCCCACTTTCATGTAAATAATGCAGTATTGTGTCAGCCATGTTTGTTGGCATTTGCATTGAACTTTTTTACCAATATCTTGGCAAAGATATGAGCGGAATACCGACTGAACATCCTACATAACCTACATGACATATGTGGCCTATAGGCAACAAATATGAGCTGCTGATTGTTGAGTAATAATATGATCTTTCAAAAATAAATCAAATCCTTACATATAACATGGTCACAAGTGAAAGTGATGTGTACTTTCTTAAAGCATAAAAATAATTTGAACATTTAATTCTGCCAATTGGAGAAACCTGAGAAAAAGTTTGGTACCAGTAGAGACAGGAATAAAGCTTTGTTATCATAGGTGAAGTGTTAGAAATAGAAATAACGTAAGTCAGTTGCTGATGAAAAACATTGTTCCAAACATCTGCATGTGAACCTATGGTAAAGAAGCACCCTCAGTTTACCAAAGTGCCCATCAGAAAAAAAAGAGCAGTTTCTGCACCTCTTTTCTGATGTTGGCATGCCGACCACATTGCTGTCTTCATTAATCATGTTGCAGACGGTGGGCGTATGCAAATGCAACCCTGTTTAGGCAGCCCAAGCCATCACTGCTCTCTCCTACTGCCAGCGCTGGTGCTGTCGACATTTTCTCAGCCTTACCGCCTACACGCGCTGCCTTTCTGCCTGCTTGGATGGTATCCTGCATGCATGCTTGACCTGCTTTCAAACCACCGTTACTTACAGCATATTGGCTGCAACCGCATTACTGGTTTAAGTTACTGTAGTAAACAGCATGGTTCTCCGTTCTGTACCGTCCTTGTAAACGTCTTGTAAAAGACTCTAGGTTAGGCTACGTCACCTAAAGAGACATAGTTGGTCGCCCACACTATATTCATCTCAAGTAGTGTGCAGATTCCATTCATTGCAAGAGGAAAATAATACTCATTTTAATGTCGGCAGTGTCATTTAAGGCGGATATTCAGTGTACCCTGTTTTTCCATGAGTCAGTACAGATGAATGGCTTTAGAGCAATGACACATTCTCATAAATTGACCGTCCAACCTCAGTTGAAGCAACCTCCATGCTGGTTAACAGGTTAAGTAATACTAGTAATATTGACTCAAAGTATTTGATAAAAAAAACTTTGACACACAGCTTCCATGGCATTTTGCAGTGGTATGTAGCGATATGTAGTCTACAGTACCTAATGCGATGGCTAAAGCCAGCTAGACAACGAGGTCATGCACATGAGATCAAAGACAAGACTAGCTAATAGCAAATTAAAATATACACGCTCCACTTGCCAGTGGTGTGAATTACATTAGTTTAGATCACACTTAGTATTCCATTCTGTCTGACAAGACTTCCATCATTGTTGAAAATATTCAGTGAATGTGCTGCTCTTATGCTGTGTCAAAACCTGTCAGTGTTGATGGGAAGTCTACAGTAGGTAGTCCAAGACTGAACATACATTGGGAGTTTAGTTTTTGTCTATTATTATTACTGCTTTACACCACTCCCTTCCTCTTTATTTGGCCATGAAGTATTTCAAGAATCAAGAATTGACTTGTACTATTTATTATCTGCATTTTGTGCTTTTGTTGAGCTCTCAATTAAATTTCCCGCCACTGGTTACTTCTAGGTGATGTGATGAGGTAGCAAGTGACACAAATGCATCTGCCTGTATGATTCACATGGATACATGAAGCCGTTTGTTAAGTAATTTTACTACGTTTTCATTTCGTACCCTAAGACATGCTAAATATGCGCCCCTATATCAAAAAAGTTGGTTGTTTATTTCATTGCAATTTGCATGTTTATGGGTTGGATAAATATTTGCATTGCTGTGATTATGTAACCGGTTCTGCCTCAGCAATTGGACTGCTTCTTCACAGGCGCGGAAAGAGTGAGAGAAGGAGACGATTAAATATGGCCACTTCTTGCACAGCGAATTAATCAATTTCCTGTCATTTAGCAATAATAAAAACCAATCATGTTGTGAATAATAATGCTTTTGAGAATTACAGATGAAAATGTACAGCCTGGTATTTCATTTTGTGTGTATGAGGCAGAGAGAACCAGAGGAGACCAGAAGGCTATTTTCTCGCGGGTAGGGTCATAGCATTAATGTGCTGAATGAATCGCTTTAGGCCACCAGGGAAAATGGCCAGTGTGTGATAACAGGGCTTGGACATCTATCTGCTTTAAGACGCACAGCATGTCACCAACAAATCGAATCTGTGGGGAGCAAATCATGGTTCCCTACAGCATTCACACAAATTCTTCTTCCTGCCCAGTCAAACATGCGTGTGACTCTATGAGCTGTATCTTTAGTCTAGGCATAATTCTGCAATGAATTTTTACACTTACACTCACTCTTTGTAAATTTATGACTGTATGTTTACCTTCAATGTCCAACATTGCAACAGTACTTCATTTTTATTTTTTTTCCCAAAACAAATGTTGGTGGCAGTTGAATCTCAGGTAAAGCATTTTTCTCCCTAATGGATAAATAGCATTTTGAAATAGACTTAACTGATAAAATAACGGCAACCATGACAGATGGTGGCTTTGCTCCCTGTGGTCAAGATCATATGGCTCTATTTCCTGTTTACATTAGCTGGACTTTCATATGACCTAATATAACCTTTAATAAAACTCAAACCCTGCATGTTGTCCCATTATGTTAGATGCTTTACTATATTTGGCATTGTATTGTTGCTCTCTAAATTGTTTCCCTTTTGTTTCTTAGTGATTATCAATATGGTTTTCACATGTTCTTTGAATTTATAGTGTATTTTTCAGTGCTACGACTGCTCTGAGAAAGAGAAAATGGAAAAATTGTCCAACATATTTTATTCTCTTTAAGGTTGATTTTTTTTTCACTTTCGCCAGGCGATTAAATAGGTTTATCTAATCAACGATCAATTGATCACATGACAATAGAGTAACTGTTTACCAGTACTTTCTACTCAGCTGGTAAAAGCTTTATAAGCTGGAAACTATGGCTGGAAAGTTCGAAGGCACTGTTTGAATAACTTACTGTTTTTTGTGAATGTCCCTGATCATCCACGTGGAACGCAAAGTAGCCTCCTTGCTGTTTTTCTTTTCGACGAGTGGAGGCGGAGCTGCAGCTACACTTTCCAGTACTTACGATACTGTACCGAAATATCAGTTCTCGTGACATCCCTAATTGAATCTTAACGGTGATAGTGTCATCATTCACTAGTTATTTTACTATGCATTCATCCAGCATGCTGTTGCATCAAACTGTACAGTACTGTCTCCTTCCATTGTGACATCTTTGATTTACTCATTTTTGCATCGTACCAAACTGCATTGTGTTAAAATGATTAGCATGGTTCTTCTGGACAGACCTGTATTTGATCTCATCTGGCCTTATCACGCTCTCTTAAGTGAACTGGTCTTGACCCACGTACAGTACACATTGTGCACTCTGTTAAAAAAAGGAGAGGCTTCATTTCTTATCGGCTGGATAGACACACTACACATTATTTTGTGTTTCTATTTCAAGACTGAATACCTGTCCATGTCGTCTTGATGAAAGGAAAGATGGTGAAAGGAGGTAGTGAAATTGACATGGAGAATGAGCCATGCTCTTTTAGCTTCCGAGTGACAGTGCTCCTGTTCGCTGGCACCAACGGTGAAAAGGTTTTGCACATTGCACCTGCTTTGCTAATTGTCCTTCATATGTGTGCTTGTATATGTTCATGGAAGATTGAGCTACACACACACACAACATGCCTACACTTACAGTGACTCAAACCATTAAACTTATGTCTTAGTTTCTTTGCAGCCAATCATTATAATACGCAATCCCTTTAAATGTCATTGACAGATGTGGGTGAGTTTGATTTATGATTCATTAAAAATTGCTTATCAACCTTGCATATCAGCTTCAATGAATTTTGCTTCTTTGCTGCAGCATATAATTTTTGATTTCATTACTCCTCAGATTCTAAAGAAAACAGGTTAAAAGTTTGCTAGAATCTATTGATCTGCCGCAACATGACATTCGGAGGAGAGCTGATAATTAATGTGTTGTCGCAATAATTCTCAGAAAATCAGTTTTGATAAAGGAACTTTTCCATTATGACTTGAAACTGATTAAGGCATAGAAAGATGTTTACATGACAAATGCTATGCCTGGCCTGTGGGCATGATCAACATAATACTGATGCATTAGTTGGCATGTAGCATGTCAGAGGCTAGTAGTCTAGCAGGTAGAGTCAGATCCCTGACATGTAGGAAACATGTCCAACCCCTACTGACAGTAACTGTTCCTTAATACTTGTAATGGTATTCACTGCTGCTGTGTTGTTTACTATAGAGTTAAATGTCTGCTAAATTACACAATATACATAGTAAATGGCGGCAAAATGGCAGCAAAGTCAGACAACAAAAAGCTTATAATTTTTTGAGGATTTAGTTTCTGGTATTATTGCTGGCCACCTTCATGCAGACAAAAGGAAAATACTACAGGGTTCACTAACCTTGCCTCACTGGTGTATTTCACAAGAGAAGTGTCTGAACTGTAGCACAGTGGTATGATGTTCTGACTTGACAAATACAGGCTAAAACGTTAGGGCTTGAAGTAGGCACACGTTTGCCTTGATGGATAGTTCATATTTGTGTTTCTCCTCTTACAACAACAAACCCAGGCAGACGTTTAGAATACATAGCTGTGAAGCTAAACAGGAAGTTGGGAGAGAGGGGTAGGGGCCATCAGAATATGTCACTAGCACAAGGGTGGCTTTATGACACTGGGCAGCTCCACCAAGCGCTCTGCCCCGCACACACACACACACACACACACACACACACACACATATATTAGTGTGCAATTACAACATTCACTCACTCACTCACTCACTCACTCACAAAGCCATTATGATGTGTGTGTGTGTGTGCGCTCATGCCTGGGTAGGTGAGACGACATATAATCTCATGGCTCGCCTGACCTCCTCTCTACTTCCTCCCACAGCAGCAGAAACGATTGGCCAATAGGCCGCACTGGGGAAGCATTAGTGACAACATCGGCAGTAGGAATATTATATAACCACGGCAGAATGACAAGTGAGGGGTTGTGCTGCGGGGAAGGAGAGAGAGAGAGAGAGAGCGAGAGAGCGAGAGCTGGAAATAGAGGAAGTGAGGGGTGGGAAGCAAGCCGAGAAGAGCCAGGGAAGTAAAGGCTTGCTGCTTTAATGCTGGCTCATGTACAACAATGAAGACACGCCTGTTATAACGCATTGCCTTTTTTTTTTCGCCCTCCGAAAGTTATACAAGGACAGGGCAGCTGTTTAAAATTCTGAGATTCTTTCTGAGTGATTAATGTGAACCTTGTTGGTCGCCTGCCAACATATAAACAGCGCATGGTGCTATAGATAATATTCACCCCTTGTCTCCACTTCACTTCATTCTCTGGCAGCTACTGTAGGTTAAGATAGAATAAAAATAATTGCTAGATACGGTGGCTACCTCGAGGTGTCATGGGTCACGTGTTCTTCTAATGAATACATCACTTCCTGTTCATGGCGAGTGCCCATTTCTATGGATCCTCTAACAAGCTGAAAAAGCTACAAAAATGTCAAGTTTGTATTGTATTACACAATGTCACAAAAGCACTAGTGATAATGCAGCTAAATGGCAAGTACTGCAGTAGTCTAGCTCTAATCTATGTTCTCGTATTCCTTAATACATTTTTAGAGGTGCCATTGAATCATGTGTTTTCTTTAACTATTGTTTGAAATATAGATGGTCCTGCTGAATGGACGAAGCCAGCCTATTGATCTCGGATATTACGGTCATAAATACCTCCCTCTTTAGTGGAGTGGCAGCATTACCCCAGACACCCGCTTGTTCTATCTGTCTTTGTCTGTGATGTGAACCTATGCCTTTTACTGTTTAGAAATGCTTTTAATGACAAGTCTAGCTACAGCAGGTGAGAATGAATTAGCAAAAGGCGTGAAGCTCCTGTGTGTTGTTGGGTCCCAGGACTTCATAGCCACATACTGTAAGAGACAAACCGGTTATAAATTTATATCTGATAGTCCGTAGACAGTTTAGGGTGTGTTTGTTTTGTAAAGTCCCCCGGCATACTTTAAACAAACAACATCTGATAGGGTCATAACACAGTGTGTCCACTATTGTGCTACAAGCAAACGCCAGTACGCTCACTGTGATGGTTTCTCTAACAAAGAAACAAAGGAACACAGTACATAATAGAGGAGGACGAAGCTATGATTAATTTGCAACACACTGAAACGCATAGTATGTCTAACTGAATTAACATTGTCGTGGTATTTATATTCCTGATAATTCATGTGATTTAGCATAATGTAGTTACACTGACCCAAACAAGACACTCCATACGGGAAGCATGTAAACACCAGTGTTTATTGGCATTGTTGACAAATTACAGACGAGGATCCATTAGGAGTACAGCGAGTAATCTTTAAAGTTACAGTATAGTAAGTGATTGCAAGCTCAGTAGTCAGATCTACCAAATATTGTTTAAAAAAAAAAGTATCTCCTCACAGTCTGCTACTGTTCTCGGTGGCTTGAATAGGAACACAAACAAAATGGTGCAACCTGCACACAACAATATCCAAGTCTTTGCAATGTGTTTCCAATATGTGGGGCAAAGCTTTTGACAGAGCACCCTATGGCATTGAAGGCAAAGGTGTTTATTCAGCAAGTATGACCTACTATACCTCTACGCTGCGAGTAGCCCAACACAGAGCTCAGACACCTGCGGGATTAGCTAAAGTAAAAGAATGGACAAAATGATTATATTAAATATAAGAAGTATACCGTGGGATTACAGGGGTAAGGGGAGGTCAGGCCTGGTCCCCATATCGACCCAAACCTTCAACCCAACTTGACCCAAACTACTATACTATACTACTATAGACAATACACGTGAAATGCTGTTATTGCAGACCTGTATTGTTTTATGTTCAGTCAAGCATTTGTTGGTTTATGGTATGTTTTCTTGTTGTTTGCTGTCAGCACTAGCCAACATCTGCAGGCTCAAATGTAAGCAAATGATATATGCTAATTGATGAGCTTGATTTGCAGCTCAATCCCTTTATTCGAACTCTGTTTCAGTAAGCCACTGTACTGTATGGCCTGGTAGTCCCGTCTCACCATTGCTTAGATCTACGTAACACATTAAGTAACACTTAATGGAAAAATGGAACCAAACTGCTGATCAAACCTAGTGCTCTTGGCAGGAGATAAACCAAACATACCATGTAGCCCATTTTAATGTCTGACTGCATTTCAAACTTGACCATGGCTTAGACACGAACATTGCCAGGGCTCACCTGAATGGAATGTTTCCTCTCATAAACCTCATATTGCTGTGGCCTAACTTGATTACGTTACTCCAGCATTACATTTATACAGCATCCAATTCTCTTAAAGGTACCGTACATGCAGGACCATCAGAGGTTCAAGACGGTGGCTGTAGGCTAATGTGCTTTGGGTGTAAGATATTGGACTCACTTTGTGTTTAACCTTTTGTTTGGTTACTCCCCCTGTACTTATCAAAGCACATTTTTTCACAGCGGTTACATACTAGAGAAAACACAGGTAATTGTAATTATGTTCATTTGGTTCAGGTATGTCGGTGTACCAGTCCAACTGGTGTAACTGGCCAAATTAAATAGAACTGACTCATAATTACCCTACCACTAATAGTAACCCAGAGTACAATGTATTTAGATGAAAGTGAAAACTATTACAGGGCGTGTGAAAATGTATGTCCAACTCATGTGTCTCAGGGTTGGTTGTGTTGACCCATACCCAACTGGACTGCAAAGTGCAACATACAGGAAGAGATAACTAAACTACATGACATTGTATCCTTTATCGGCACAAAGGAATAGAGCGGAGTATATCTAGCTGTGACCTTGTACGTATGCACTGTAATGAGATGATTAGTTGGCACTGTCCGACTTTAGTACTCTGAATGCACCTGTGTTATGACTGACAAGTTAATGCCCCCATGCTGATCAACACTCCTACACGTGGACTTAATGAACCTCTATCTTGGTGAAGTCTGATAACATGTATAGCGATTGGTTAGCCATTCCTGTGATCTTCTTTTACTAGTTGCAATAATATTACGTACTTTTGAAAGATAGAATATTTGTTGTAATTGAATGCATTTTAGCCTGAGCTCTTACAGTATTCCTGCCTCAAGGTGTAGGGCTACATATTGTAGTGCAGTCTGCTGGATATTGTTTCTATAGACTGCAGCTGTTTATTGTCTATTTAATAACAGATGGATGTTGGAACCAAGGGCTTATTTCTGAGGTATATTGAACTGTATAGTAGTACAACGCACATTTTAAACTTTAAAAGGTGTAGTTTAAAATAAAGCCAACGTTCGTGTCAGCAAGGTTGAAGAGTTGTCTGCACCACAAAATCCTTGAGTCTTATACAACTTGTTACAGCAACATCTGATTCAGTTCATACGCCTTTGTCCTGGGGCCTTGCTCCAAGTACTGTCCTAAAAGAAAGAATATGTGATCTGCCCTGTTGACATACCTACAGTACCACATGCAATTACAAAGTCCCATCGAAGAAGGTGTTTATAAAACTTTGCTTACTGTAACATAGTGTTATGTCTTAGATATTTTCTGAATATGTACATTAGGCCTTACTGCTTGAGTGTTGATGTGTGACAGAGAACCCTCATTGATTCAGAGTTTCATTTAGAACACAATACAGTGAACGTATTTCTGTAATTCTATTAGTGGCCAACAGTAATGTTACACTAAATTGTTTTATCTAGACTGGCATCTGGTTCTGCGGTATTTGTACACTATCATCTCTGCACATGCAGAATTTTGCTTGAAAACACACACACACACACACACACACGCGCACGCACATGCGGATGCACGCACACACAACGCGCATCCACTCACTGTGTCATACTGTAAGACACAGAAACTATTGTAGGCAGAAATATACTTTTGAAGTGGTTGCCTGCTAAAGTTCAGGCTGTAAACACAATGTGATATCTGGTTAAGTCTTTCTGCAAGTTTAAGCTGTTTTTCCACCGGTGGTGTCTCCAAATGCACACACACACACACACACACACACCGAGCGGGCTGTGAGATAGCATAGCAAAGGTCAGTGGACTGCAGCCTGCTTTTATATATTTGCATGGTGACTTGAGGGACCTGTCATATTTGTGCGTGACTGCATTTCTAACAGAAACCATGGTACGCAGTATGTGTGTGCTAACACTACAAATACCTGTCTTGTAACCATATGAATCGTTACATAAAGCATACAGCTGTGCTGTTCTTTGACCTGTGTGTGTGTGCCCGTGTGTGTGTGTGTGTGTGTGTGTGTGTGTGCATGTGCGTGTGTGTGTGTATGACGTGTCCCTAATGAAGCTTGACTGTGATTTGTGTGGCTAAGCCACACAGCTCTTCTCTAGTGTGTGTGTTGTGTGTGAGAGGCTATACAATTGTGAAACTCCTGGCTGGAATCACTTAGAAATTCTAATGTTTTTCTCAATTTTTACGTCAGTATTATGCAAGGCGGTGGAAACTACCAAACTACTTAACCTGCCCTTGTGTTATAATACACTGCAGTACAGTCAAGTTGGCAGTGTAATCTCAGGGCGCTCATTAACAGTTAAGCAATCCCCGAGCGATAGTGTTCACAACATCTTCACTTCACTAGCCACCGTTAGCTAAAATTAGATGAGTAATGGGAGGCCCAGAGAAGGCGACAGACAGCATGCTGTAACTGGACACTGAGCCCAGCGTCACTAGTGCAGTTTAGGCTTGGTACACATTGGACTGTTGGGGCTAGTGCATTTAAAGGTCTGTAGATGTCAGTGCAATCTGCTTTGAAGGGGAATGGAATGGCCATGAGCTCCATAACATTATGAACTGTAAGGCAATGCAGTGTTTGTAGTAGTGTAAAAATGTATTATTAATATTTAGAAATATCCAATACTAATTTATAATACAGAGCCTGCAAGTCTGTGATTGATTGATTTGGACCATGCAACACCCCTTCACATTGCGGTCTTTGGAAAGGTGCCATTTCCCATCCATTCTTGTCTTCTCTTTCCTCTGTCTGAATTCCATAAGCAAGTGTCGTCTTTCCAATGACCATGGAGGACTGACCGCTGTGAAAGAAGGGAGGGGCCTCACTGTCCGTGTGTGTCTGTCTGTCTGTCTGTCTGTCTGTCTGTCTGTCTGTCTGTCTGTCTGTCTGTGTGTGTGTGTGTGTGTGTGTGTGTGTGTGTGTGTGTGTGTGTGTGTGTGTGTGTGTGTGTGTGTGTGTGTGAGAGAGAGAGCCATTTGCTAGCTAGTAACATGGCCACTATAGGCCTCAAACAAACACCGACCACACCGCTGTAAGGGAAAGAAAACAGTCCTGAGTAGCCCAGCGATGCCGCGGGCTCAGCTGTTGAGATGAATTCAAGCGTCCATGGGCCTTCACTTAAAAGACATTAGTGAAGCTGGCAGCTAGCCAGCTAGCTTACATAAGGCCTACATAAGCCTTTGGTATTGTGTTACCAAAGCAAATGAGGGTGGGACGATTTAAGCCTTTCTAATGCCGTGAAATTCTTCTTATGGATTACACTGAAGCTTGCCGCTGTCTCGCACAAAGCCTGGGGTCCACATGTCTTTTTGGCCTTTACACAATGTTAAGACCAACATGCTTCTGTAACGCACACATCTGTAATTTGGCTCTGCCTCTGACACGTTGCGATCAGACATCATGGTATGAAGTATTAACTGAGTATGATGAATAAGGATCTCTTTCAGTCGGAGCCTTTAGATGGAGGATTACATTGCATTAGGACTCAAATGAAGTTGGATTTAGAATTATCCTGTTTACAGCTGTCAAAACATAAAAACTTGAATGATAACAGTAACCGTGTGAGTTTGATTTGTTGTTTGGCTGATATCCTAAATGTAACATGACTTCCCTCGACCTTTCAGTGTAACACGGTAAACCTACAGTGAATGGCGCTCTTTCATACAAAGTGGTGTAAACATCACACGTGCCCCTGTGTTTCTCCTCTCTATGATCCAGCTCTCCAGCCCCGTCAGCTGAGGCCATCAGCCCAGGCGTATCCAGCCCAGTCAAGCCAAGCAGCCCGGCCCATAAGATCTGCCTGGTGTGTTCTGACGAGGCCTCGGGATGCCACTATGGTGTTGTCACCTGTGGCAGCTGCAAGGTCTTCTTCAAGAGAGCTGTAGAAGGTTGGTCCAATTTTGCACACTGAGACTCAATTGGTTTTTATTTTTTATGGATTTATTTTGTATTACTTTGAGGTAAAGGTGCACTCCTCCATATTTGAAGAGTTCAGACGCAGAAACCTAAGTCCATCTGAAAAAATGTAGCAGTTAGCAACTTAAAACAGCAGTATTTATTAGGTTTCCATATTAGGGCTCACTCATTTCACGTTTATTACAATGAAAAGGCTGTGTGTCACTGAATAAAGAGTAATATCTTTCAAAAATGTATCAAATAAATTCAATATTGCCAATAATAACAAAATAAATTGTCAGCTTGACTTAGAGGTTTTTGCATCTGAACTCATCATTTATTTTGAACACAACTTGTCCACAAACTTGCATTTGGGGGGAGGGGTAGAGAAGTAGCCTAGGAGGAGTAGAGTTAAGCGCCAGCCAATCAGCTCTCAGGTGTGGATTTCACACTAAAACAAGTGCACAGGGAGTTGAACATGAACATGCTCACCCAATCACCCGCACAGTACAGTAGTGTGTGCTCTCATGCAGACACACTCACTAAAGCACTGCTCACACAAACACTGCACGCTACGGTAACCAGCCTGTTGGTGAATCGCTGTTCAATGTGTAGGAAGATAACTGGCCTGATCAGATGTAGTGTTGTAAAAGTGTACCTAGCAGCAGTAGCTAGCACCCACTACAATTTGTCCCCAAAGTAGTGTATAGTCACTACACGAGACGTATATTCATGTGAAATGAATTACAAATACTAAACGGTTAATATATTGTATTACTCAACTGCACATTAGGTCAACATTTCTTTCTACAGTATGGTCACCATTTGTAATGATACTACTGTGTCTCACTAACAAGTACTGTTTCTCAAGGTTGAGAACATGTTAGAGTCTGCGTTGTTGTGAATTAAAGTCTTACTGTACTGCTGATGTCATTTCCTCTCTCCGCTGCAAAACACTGTGTATTTTCAAATGTCGGCAATGTCGAGGCTATGACCTGTTGCCTAAATGCGTGCATGTATAATGTGGGTGAAGCACCTCAACGGAATCACCTTCAGGGTGACAATCTGGAAATAGGAGAGGCAGGAATGCATTTGAAAAATGCAGTGTGATTCATTTGTAAGGCCCTCTGCCATGTATTCCATCTCTCTATTCCTCTCTCTATATATCTCTCTGTTTCCCTTTGTACCTCTCTCTCTTTTTCTCTCTTTCTCTCTTCTTCTCTCACTCTCTCTTTTTCTCTCTCCATTGTTTTGCACATTGTTGTAGACTTGGTGATTTGTTTTATATATTGACTTCTCTGTTTGGTTTATTTGAAGATGTTTTTAGCAAGCGTGTTTTTATTTTTGGTATTGGTTATTCTAAGAGAGAGAAAAAGAAGTGGCAATTGTTAAACTTTTTGATTGGGCAGGCAAAATTAGCAATATACACTAGCAGAAAACCAAAAATAGAGAATGATAGGGATCAATACCTGTCATCAATGTTCAAAGGGATGGTGAAGGGTGGAGTAATGCTAGAATATACTTTTTATAACATGATGGGTGATGTAGGGGAGTTCAAGAGG
Source organism: Forbesichthys papilliferus (assembly GCA_025399855.1). Taxonomy (NCBI): domain Eukaryota; kingdom Metazoa; phylum Chordata; class Actinopteri; order Percopsiformes; family Amblyopsidae; genus Forbesichthys; species Forbesichthys papilliferus. Next base: position 7,352 of record JAODOY010011088.1, on the reverse strand, counting down.
GTGTGGGATTATAAAGGATCTTTGTTTATCGTCAATGATGATGGGATTATATTTTCTATGTAAAGCATAACATGGAAACATCAAATGGAATATACTGTCTAATTAAAGTGATGTTAAAACTCACCTCTCTCTCTCTCTCTCTCTCTCTCTCTCTCTCTCTCTCTCTCTCTCTCATTCAATTTATCTTTATTAGAATGACAGTTATTGCCAAAGCTAGAGGGCAGGTAGCCCTCAAGGACACAGTCATAGCAATAATAACAGGAATAGTAATATAGGTAATTATGACAACAACAACAACAATAATATAATAATAATTAACAACAAAAATAAAACAAAACTATATATATAATAGGCACATTTAAAATAAATAAAAATAGCATATACTGTAAATAAAATATAAACATATAGTAACATAATAACAATAATGGGATGTATAGGGCAGGTTACAGCAGGATCTTTTTCCTGGTCTCTCATCATCTCTCCTCACATTCTCTCTATCGATCTCTCTCTCTCGCTCTCTCTCTCTCTCTCATACCATCCCTACTCTACTTCTGTGTGTGTGGGTTATTCATTGTCTCTCAGAGTATGACAACTGTGTACAAATCTAGCCAAAATATTAGTTGTAGGTCCCTCTCCAAGAATTTTGCTGCATTTTAATGTTACAACGTGTCTCCATTTCTCTGTGTATATCTTCATCTTTAGCTATCGTGCACATTCCTGCTTTCCCTCTGTCCTTCAGGACACAGCATAGCTGAACACAAACAGAACCATAAACAGAGTTTAATGGCTTTAGAAGTGGCCAGCTCTGCAAGCATTCCTTAGGAGAGATGTACCTATTTATTAATGACGTGCAGGTCATCTTTATTTGGACCCACATCTGCTTGACACATTTTGAGAGCCCTTGCGAACCGACTGCTTCAACAAAATTGTAAGCGTCTGCATTTGACCCAGATACCATGGTATATTTTAGGCCCCAGCTAGTTCACACAAGTGAAAATAAAATATGGTTAGCGTTAAAGTGTATCTACATTATATGACTTTATTTTGGCCACTCAATGGCATACTATAAGAGCACGAGCACTCAATGTCATACTAGAAGAGCACGAGCATCTCAGACCAAAATGCGCTAGCTTGCTGGACCGGCAATGAAAACAAAGATTAGAGGAGCTTAAATTTACCACACACACAGGGAGTGGGATTTTCTGATCAGGATGCAATACCACTATATCTTACTAGTTGTTTGCTGCTATATTCATGCTTATAATGTCATATAGAGGACCTTTACATGTCACATGCTTGGCTCAGCTTTGACAAATTGAACGACTTGGTGATTTAAATGATTAACATCGTTTGCATCGACAATACAGTTGTGTTAACGAAGTTTGACAAAAATGTATTAGCACAGCCTTTATGACAAATGCTATGAATTGAGAGGTTCCAGATGGATTCTCGCCATGAAATTAAATTGGAGTTCAGAAGATGGTCTCAAAATGTGGAATATGTGGAATGATTTAGGTATTTTTATATACTGTATATTTTTGTCCACAGCATCCTATAACCTATATACAAGTGGCGCCATTTTGTCACTGAATTTATAAGGACTTTTTTTTTTTGACAGATCTGCATATTCTAAGGACGTGTCCAGAGATATTAGAATACAAACAAATATAGAGCGTAATGTATTTCTACAGGAGCAAAAGTGGTGCACTTCCGGTCTCTTGAGTGTGTGTATTGTGTGGCCTCGCTCAACATGTACGCAGACGAGCGCTCGGGCTGTTCCAAGCATATTTCACGTGGACGCGTTGGCTATTTCTGTATAAAAAAAAGCTCTTTGAAATTTGCGATATTAATAACTACGATTTTTATGTGCACACATTGTTTCCCGAGAACAATATTGGTGTAACTAAGATTCTCTCTCTCTCTGCCAAACTGCATAGACATATTTATTTTTATTTTATTTGACAAATTATTATTGTTGTTATAGGTTCAATAAGTTGTGCTGGCATGAATGCATTTATTAAAGCTTAACTTTGTGTCTTGAATACATTTATTTGAATAAGAATACAACAGTTGTTTAGTATATGAGATAGTTATACTGTATCTGTTTTGTTTTTGTTTTTCTCTCATCTCCATTCTGCGGTTGTTTTCTGTATGGTGAAGGATGGAGAGCACGGCAAAACACAGATGGTAAATACATCCACCTTTAATACAAAGAACAATGATATTATTCTAATAAGTATGATTATGTTATGAAAACATACTGCGTTCTGTATATGCCTGTGCTGGGTTTTCCCATTTGTTCCATTCCAACCTGCTGTTACTGCACTAATTGATCAGGAATGTAGATATTTATTATTGTAAAGGAGATGTTGTGATTGTCTCAGTGACATCAGTTAAAGTGTTTTGACATCCACAACAACAAACATCACATGAATGAAGATTGTGAACATTAAGCCAACATGACGGTTCCACCCAGGGTTATCTTCCCTGGGTCCAGCCAATATTCATATTGAGAACATCTCTGGACACATTGATGCAGATCTCACACTAGTATGTTAGCTTGCATTAACTACTGTACAGTATGAACCAACAGAAGCACTAGATACGTCTGTGTGCTAACGGTTGCTGCTAGGAGCCTCATTAGCAGATCAGGGCAATAACAGTTGGTTTTCGCTGGCACTGTTGATTGCCATCGATACTGTAGATCTTACACTATCGTTTACTTTGGGTTCCAGCTTATACTTTAGGTGTAGTGATATACTTGACTACAATTCATATACAGTAGACTACCTTTTAAATGCATTCATCAGTTTACTGTGTTCATATTATTGTCATACTGATTTTCAGTTAAACCCCTGATGCTTGACTACATTACATTACGACTATCATAGCTGCTTCTTCATCAGGAAATATCTTGTTCGCAAACATAATAAACCACCAGCTATGTTCGTTAAACATATTTATATTTTAACCCATAATAGCACTAGGCCTATAACTTTTAACATAGATCAGCACTGACATTTTAGAAGCATGTTTTTGAGAAATTATAGTTTGAATAATAACAAAAGGATGTCAAGTTCACAACATATTGTAACTGAGGGGTTATTTCATGATACATTTGATCAGTGTGTGATTTAATATTTATGTATGGAAGCTAAAAAGTGAAGGGGTTTCCAAGTTAAATATTGCATTACAGTTGGTGTGTGTAAATACTTTACACAGTATTAAACTAAGTAATGTATGCTAAGTGGGTGTGGTCACAGAGTTGCAAAGAAATTCATGTCATTTTTTGTTTTAATAGTTAAATAATATAAGTTCTGATATACAGTACAGTTAATTAATTAAAATGCATTTTCTTTTATCTGATCAAATGTAAAGCTATTTTCCCTTGGTAAGTTAACCACTCCTATCTCTCGTTATTCATGATCAAAGATGCAGATTAAAGTACATCAGCGAGTTTTGTGATGACTCATATTAGAGGCAGTTTCATGTAATCACTGCATCTCTAATCATGTAATAGGAGCACTCAGTTCAAGCCATTTGTCCCATGAGAAAATCAAACCTTATAAGTATATGGACTCGTTTGTGGTGTCGTAGGCATGCGGTTAGAACATTTTCCAAGTTTATAAGTTTATATGAGTTTATAAGACTGATACAACACGTTTTACTGTATATATTTTTACGTTTGTGTCATCGAGTCTTTTATCCAAAGTGCATCTGTCGATGGTAGCACATAATGCATATCTTACACTCGGAAATAACAGTTTGAATGTATCTGAGGAATCATTGTACATTGTTTTAAGTGGAACCTTATGGTACGCTTAACAATACCTTGAGTTATTGTTTATGCAAAAAAATTGGGGAAACAAATTACACCAGGTTTCAGAGCTTTCAAAACCACATTGGCTTTGCACTATGCCTCACTATATGTAGCACTCCAGTATGTTATCAGCCTTTGTCAGTATTCTAGGTCTTATCAGGCGGTCACAATATGCCCTGCTCAGACTAGTGCTTCTCAGAGCATGCTAACTGTCAATTAACTTCCTTCCTCATGTTAACCCAGGACAGCACAACTACCTGTGTGCAGGGAGGAATGACTGCATCATCGATAAGATCCGCAGGAAGAACTGTCCGGCATGCCGCTTCCGGAAATGTCTCCAAGCTGGCATGAACCTGGAAGGTAATCATTGGGGCCGAATGTGTCTGGGACAAGTTATGAGAGGTTTTTGTTTTAGCTCAAGGGCCTAATTGTAAAGTAAAGCTAGTTCTGAACTATTGAACTCTGTCCTACAGTGCATGGAACTATCCGTGTGAATTAATGTGCATGAAAAATATCAAGGAAACGCACAGTAATACAAAGCTTTTTGTAAGTCAGAGCAGGAATACACAGTATGTAAGTAACTGGATAGATAAGTAAAAAGCCATTTGAAAGCCATGTGCTGCCAGGCCGCCATAGTAGCTGAAGGCTCACCTAATGATTCCTCCATCTAAACTGTATGTTCCAAACAAGATGTAACGATGTCAGCTTTCTGCTGGTGTTAGTCTGGCACTGCTGTACGTCTGTGTGTGTGTGTGTGTGTGTGTGTGGGTTGGTCCAGCACGCACTATTGTGTCTTTACACCATAGAACTATATGGTTGACACACATGTACACACGATACACAAGGCTTGAATTAACCACAGACTCATCTTGGAACGACAGCGAGTACTGTTTGTTATTGCATCTGCGTGTACGTGTGTGAGGTTTACACTCGACCGTGTGATGAGTGTGGACGTCATAGGGCACGCTTTGACGGACGCCACTGCAACATTGCCATATTGACCAGACCTACGCTCCTTCTAGAAAGGCTCTTAGTTGCCATAGAAACATCAGGAGAGGAAATTAAAAAAAGGACAGTGGAGTGCAGCATGTTTTTTTTTTCTCTCTCTCTCTCTCTCTCTCGTGGTAACCTTTTAACCCTTGCTGTGTTTTGCGTGAGTGTCTTTTTTCTGCTGTTTATAAATACAGTGATGCAGAGCTCTGTACATGTTCTATTGGATACTGATGTGCCACTGCCAACCATGTTGTTGTTAATCCCCCCCTGCATGGTTTAAACGTTCCTGCAGCGAGGAAGAACAAGAAGCTGATCAAGATGAAAGGACAGCACCCCCCCGCCTCAACAGATCCAGGTAGCGCCCTAGCACTCCCTGTCATCCCAAAATCCATGCCGCAGTTGGTGCCCACCATGCTGTCTCTGCTGAAGGCTATCGAGCCAGAGACCATCTACTCAGGCTACGACAGCACCTTGCCCGACACAGCCACGCGGCTCATGACCACTCTCAACCGACTCGGGGGACAGCAGGTCATCTCTGCCGTCAAATGGGCCAAGTCGTTGCCAGGTAAGAGGGACTGTTGGCATTTCCACGCATTTGTGCGTTACAGGAATCCTCTGCGATCGTAAGATAATTGTAAGAAAATACACTTTTTGTCAAATTCCCCAAATATCTCCTGGCTAGCTTGTCGTTCTCTGTGCGTGCTGAAAAGATAACACAGTACTTCCGTAAATAGGAACACAAAACAAAGTGGCGAACACTGCTGAGTCACAACAATGGCTATCCCTTTGCAATGCGTTTCCAATGTGTGGGGTGGAGTTTCTATACGAGTTAGCAAGCGTTATTGAGAATGACCATGGCTTTAACACTAGAAAAATGTTTACCTTTATTTAGCTCCTAGATTTTTTGGTTGTGTTTTTTCACTGGTTTAATTCATTTCATTGTTATACATACAGTTTTTTCTGTAAAGTGATTAACATCACTGTATTTAATTTGTTGTTACGAAGAGAGGACCACTGTACATGTTACAAAGTGGACCCAGTCAAAATACTATGGTTTCAGTTCAATGCTTGTTGTGAGGGATAGCCACAAATTCTCCAACAGAAAAGTCTGTCGTATCCAATAAGGATGAATAAGAGCAATTACTTTACTGGGTTTACTGATGAAGGTTTGGTTGGTATACTTGTGACAAAATGTAAGCGCAATGCTATTTTGATAGGTAACTGGTGAAAATATACTACAGCTTTAAACAAATGTATACTCACTCTATTTATTAAGGCTAAGTAGGTTGCACATACTGTATACACTGCAGCTGTATAGCGCCTGATTTCCACGGGGTGCGTCTCTGTTCCGTCACGTCAGCGATCCGTTCTTGCTCCGTCATCTGCACTGCATCCTGCCTCACCCACCGGCAGCGTATCAGAAGCGGAGCATCTCGTTGTGTTTTCGCTGAGTTTCCATAGCAACAAACCAAACAGAAAATATGAGTTCTGTCTGATTAGCAGTTGGTCGCTTTCAGAAGTGTCTCCATAAAAAAATAGAACTGCTGCCTTTTTTGCAGCAGCAGCTGTATACCATTGTCAGCAGCTGTGTAACACTGTCAGCAGCTGTATAACACTGTCAGCAGTTGTATAACACTCAGCAGCTGTGTAACACTCAGCAGCTGTGTAACACTCAGCAGCTGTGTAACACTCAGCAGCTGTATAACACTGTCAGCAGTTGTATAACACTCAGCAGCTGTGTAACACTCAGCAGCTGTGTAACACTGTCAGCAGCTGTGTAACACTGTCAGCAGTTGTATAACACTCAGCAGCTGTGTAACACTCAGCAGCTGTGTAACACTGTCAGCAGCTGTGT